>MU228205.1:156239-177298 GCA_018584345.1 Thuja plicata
ATAATGAATCATCAAAACTAAGTCCTAAGTGTAAATTGCATTTCAAACATAGAGTATTATATAGATTCCCTGATTACATATTCAGGTGTTGTTTACAAGTAAAGGTTTCAACAATCCTTAAAGTTTTCATGCATCCCAATAGTCCAACTATAACAAAATCTGAATCGATAAGAGGACATATAAATGATAAATAGTGTTAAGTTTATGTCAGACAGGGGTAGGCCTCACAGATTGTGCTAGGTGAACAATTTGAGGAACTTTAGTTGTGCCTAAGTTAACCGGTTGTGTTGGTTCTATCAAAATTGAAGATCTTTATTGAAAGCACTCATGGAAGATATCAAGAATCTCATCTTTTGACACCTCTTGGAGGTTTTCACCATTAGATACATCTTTTATTTTTACTTTTTTAGAATCTGATACTCCCACAACGTGGTTTTCACCATTAGTTCTTTTCTTCTTTTTATTTTTCAATTTGTGACTAAGAAACTTGATATCCTCCTCTGACATGTTCACACTCCTTTCATTGGTGGAAGAAGGATAAGGTTCACAAGAATTTAAGTAACAGGCCAATGTGTAGTCATTAGGGAGTTTTATGATAGGATTAGGATTTGAATTCATGCAATCAATTAGGTCAGGGTTTATCAAGGATAATGAATCAGAGTTTCGTAAGGACAACATCGCGTCAGGGTCAAAACTATTAACTGACAAGACATGTTCAGTTAGGTCAACTTCTATAGTGTTTAGATCATCAATAGTTAAATCATCATTAATACAGTTGTTGTTAGTAATATGCGGACCTAATTCTAGCGACTCATTAGTTGATCTTTCTTCTTCTTCTCTCAAAAAAATGGAACTCAGTGCTTGTAGTCTCATAATTTCCTCTAGACCTAGTAAAACACTAGTTTCTTCATCAAGAATTCTAGGTAATGGTATCTCATCTGATTCTGGAACAACAGCTCTATTAGGGGAAGTGTTAGAACTCTCCTCTTTGAAATCTCAATGCCAATTTATGAATCAAATATACTTCAATGTCCATGGTAGAATCAGATAGGACATCCCATTCATAATCATGTGAATCTGTTATTTCATCATCTGATCTGTTTAGAAACTCAACAATAGTTACTTGATGTACTCTATTAGCCAATTGTAAATCAAAGTAAGGTAAATCTAGGACATGTGAAATAGTGACCAACTTCCCCTAGTTAGGATGTAAATCTTGTTGTTGGGGTTTTTCTTCAAGAGTTTTTTCTATCAATGGAAGTTCTGGAGAGTCTTATGTTATTTCCTCTACTTCTTGAATAGTAGCTTGTGTCAATAAAGGAACATGAGTATCTTGTGGTGTCTCAAAGCTAGGTACATATCTTTCTCCTTGATATTCAGGATACTCTATACCAATATACAATAATCTCTCATAGGTCCATTGGTCAAGTTTTGTCTCTTCTTCTTTTTCACTTCCTTCATCAAAGATTGGACCATCTCTTGAAGTAGGGTTTTCAGATTTGTTGTTGAAACCTAGCCCTGTTTTGTCTTTAGTATTTCTGAATTCCATGTGTATAGGTTCAACAAGTCCTTTGCCTTTGTCTCCTAAAGGTCCCTTCCCTTTATATCTCATTATTTTGAGGTCATATCCTTTACCATACTTTTCTGCGGATATTTCCACATGTTTTACCTCATTTTCTTTTGGTTCTCCTTTGTAAAGCCAAGCCAAAACTATTTTTTCTTCTTTTTCATCCTCTTCAGAGGTAGATGCTTTAACCATACCAGTTGCTTTGTAAATTTATGGTTCTTTAGATGTAGTAGGTGTGAAAGATGAGAAAGGTTTCCCATAAGATCTTAGAGATACTAGAAGTTATGTCAATGATGGGGTCATGTCTAGCTTGTATTCTCCCATACTAGTTTCTTCAAATTTTAATGTCTTTCCAAAGCTTCTCATAACCATGTCTTTAGTAGTTTCAGGTATAGTTTCTTTTGGAATTTCTTTATTATGAAGAACCATACTATCTGCTTTAACATTGTTGCAAGTATAACTGGCATCTGCAAGAATTGTTACTTCTACCCCATTATGTGGGAATTTGATGCACTGGTGGTAAGTAGATGGTACTTCTTGTATTTCATGCATCCAAGGTCTCCCTAATGGTATATTGTAAGCCAAGGGTAGATCTAGAACTTGACAGATCACATTTCTTTCCACTGTTCCTATTTTAATTGGTAAAACAATGTGGCCTTTAGAGGATCTTTCTTCTTCATTGTAAGCTTTGATAGTGATCTTACTTCTTGAATCAATGGTTTTTTCTGAGAGACCCAAAATATTAATTAGATTGAGAGTACAAATGTTCAACCCTGTGCCTCCATCTATCAATACATGTCTGACATAGGATTTGTGAATTAGAACTTCAATGTGTAGAGGTTGGTGATGCAGATGTGTCAATGATTTGTCATCTTGTTTTGAAAAAGAGAGATAGTGTGGTGCTGAGATATGATTTACCATTGCTTGGAATTTGTCTACATCAATTTCTTTTGGCACATTTGCAAAATGTAGGGCTTTTTCAAGAACTTCCCTATGCACTGAGGAGATCTTAAGTAACTCAATTATGGAAATTTGAGTAGAGGTTCTTTGCAATTGATCCACCAAGCTATAGTTTTTTGTTGGAATGGTAAATTTTTGTCTTGCTGCTGTTGGTTTGGGAATAGTGATAATAGGTACCTTGGAAGTTGTTTCTGGTTTTGATGAGGAACTAGGTCCTTTTATTATGACTTGTGCTTGACTTCAAGTCACCGTATTTGATTGTGAAGATGTGTCTTTAGCACCTTTAATAGTTATCACATTAATTTATTCATATTTAATGTCCAACATGTTGATCACATTATCATTATTGGAGTAGGCGTAGTTCAATTTGTTTCCTTTTCCTTTAGAAGCTTCCCCTTTCTCATAATTAGGGAATGGTTTGTTGAATGTCGTATGGTATTCATTAGAGGTGAGTCCCTCCACTTTGATTTTACCTCCTTCAATAAGGTCTTATATAACATGTTTAAGCTTCACATAGTTATTGGTCTTATGTCCCTTGTTCTTGTGAAAGACACAATAAGAATTATCATCCCACCATTTCGGTTTGACTTTTGGTTACCATGGTTTTGAATAAGGAATTGTAAGAAATTTGTTACCCAAGAGTGTCTTCAAAATAGTCTCAAGAGGTTCACCCAAAGGAGTGAATGTTCATTGAGGTCTAGAATTCCATGGCCTACTCTTGTTGTTCTCATTATTTTCTTTAGGTATTTTGGTTGTTACCTTAGCTTCCTTGTTTTCTTGCATGCTATTTGTTAGATTAAACACTGCTTGTTTAGGATTAGCATTAGATGCATCTACATTTCCATCATTAACAACATTCTTATTTTGTTTCCACCATTTAGGCTTGTTATTATAGTTAGTAGATTCGCTATCACTTTGAAGGGTGATTTCTCCTTTCTTAACCATGACCTCTTCAATACGGATGGAATTTTTGATCATCCTATCAAAGCTAGGTGAATCTTGCTTTTTTCAAAGCATAGTTCAATTCATGTATCAAGTTGTTTATGAATGTTTCCATCTTTTCCAATTCTATAATAGCTCTTAAATACCTTGCAAATATTTTCCTCCACCTTTGTAAAAAGTGTTAAAGGATTCACTGGTTCTTTGTTTTGTGTTACACAAGTCCATCATGGTTACATCATGTTGTATATTGTAGGAGTAATTTTGGAAAAAATGTTGTATCATCTCCTCAAAATATTTCACCTTAGATGTGAGTTTGGAGAACCACTCCATAGCATTTCTACCTAGACTTCCCAAAAATAGCCTCATTAGGTATGTTGGTTTGTGCATGTACTCAATGCTTAGAGCACAAAACTCTCTCACATGGTCATCTGGATCAGTCTCTCCCTTATACTTGTTTTATTTAGGCCTTTCCATTTTGGGAGGAAATGGAATCATGTTAATACTCTTGTCAAATGGGAATGGACAAATGGAGTCCAAAGAGTATTTCTTTGTCGGTTTGACCTTCTCTTGTTTGAGTGTTGCAAGTTCGGCTTGCATCAAGGTCAATTATTTGGTGAGAATAGAGATAGGGGTTGGTATCTCTTTTTCCTTTAGTATTTCAACATCATAATCTTTAGGTAGCTTCACTCCAATGGATGCTAGATGTAGAAATTATTTCTCTTTGTCTTCACCAATTATCTTTTCCAATGTTCTTTGGAATTTCCTACTCTGTTTGAGTCTATTTTACTCTTCCTCGAGTACGTCTCCATCACTATCCAAGTCAAAAAAAAGGGTGAGTGATGTGAATTTATTCCTCACTACTAGTCTCTTCTTGTCTTCAGTTCTTGTCATTTTTATATTCCTTGAAGGCTGTACTCCATTCATTTCTAGGAGCTTCCATTGTGGGTGCGGGTGATTATGTGTCAAATAAGGGATTGCGAGATGTTTCTCCTTGTTAAAAATGTAGCAATCTAGGAGGTACTTCTGATTCATCAGCAAGATACTTGTTACGTCTTGTGTTAACTATGAAGTTGAATCTCAAATATGTCTAAATTTTCCAAATAATGTCAAGTGAAGTCTCAAACTGTTCAAGTAAGTGTGTCCAAGTTGTAAGGATTGTTTGTTGTTTGATGAAAGTAAATGACTCCAGCGTCAAAGGTCTAGAATGGCCTGATAATGAGTTGGGAATCAAGTTTTTTCTGAGAGTCAATAGACCATGTGGTTTGAGACCAATTGTAAGAGTCCAAAATGACATGCAAGGTAGACTTGTGAAAAAGTTTTGAAATAGCAACAAAGAGACTAGAAAAAGCAATAGGGTCAGACTAAGGAGCCAAAAGGGTACCCAAATATACTAATTTTCTCTGAGACACAACTATGCAAATCCCCACTATTTTAGATGTGACACTCTACAGATGAGCTAGAAAATACCAGATGCAAGCTTCTGATGAACTAAATGCGAGTCTTGATATCCTGTATGTGACCTTTCTCCCTAAAAATGATGCAATACTGACCATATGCGAGCCAGAATACTAAATGCAACCATGCACAACCAGATGCAAGCCAGGATAGACTAAAGGTGACTCTTTGATAATCTGTCAAGTTTTTGTCAAATTTGTTAAGTCTGTCTCAAAATATGTGAAGTTTGTCTAATTGCAGATTGTTCTCTGAGACTTTCTAGTGAGTGAAAAACACATGTAGTCTTAAGGATTGAATTTTGTTGCTTGTTTGAAGGGTTTATCTTTATTGTGATCTTTTATGCACATCAAGCGATTTTGCATTGTTAGGGGTGAACAAACACATCCTTAATCCCTAGTGTCTAAGCATAGGATGCAAATCTTTGCTCATAGACTTAGGTACACACTCAAATGCTAATCAAAATATGACTATCACAAAGAACACAATGGCTCTCATTATGATACCATATTAGCCAACTGCAAATGCAAGTGAGGGCATGAAATGACAAGTATCTTGGGGCAATTAATATTTTTCTTGCACAAAGCTTATCACCCTTTCGGGGATGAATCAGGTAGTTTTGAATACAAGTTGTTGTTTATGATGGGGCAATTCATTCAAAACTGTCTCCCATAGAATTGCACAAGGAAAAATTGAGGCGTATAGCCCTATGAGTACTCAAATGTGGGTAGTCTCACAAGCAAGACTCAAGCGGCTCCGCTCTATAAACACCCAAGCATGTTCAAGGAATGATGTCAAAATTCCAAGAACAAAATCGATTCCGTCTTCTGAGGATTTAGCCTATAAGGAAGCAATTATTTATAGTGAGTTGGAAAGGTTGGCGTAAACCTGTCCTCACTTGGTTCATTCCTGGGAGATTTTTTCCTCAACCGCCAGGCCCTCTAATGTTTAAAAAGCATACAAAGGATTTGCGAGCTTAGGATTTCAAGATTTTTTATTCTTTGAAAGAAGAAGAGCATACTCTCCTAGTCCATATTATTTTCTCCCACAAGAACTTCAACCAATGTTCTTTCCCTCAAAGGAATTCACTCACAACTCAATCCCCCATGTCGAGTTTTTGATTCCCCCACTAGGAAGAAAGAGAAAATCCTCCAGTGAGATCAAAAAGTAAGATTAAGTTTGATTTAAATATTCCTAGATTATGAAAATACAAGTACTTGAAAGAAAATTTTGTTTGTTCTTTTTCCACAAGGTTTAAGTTATTTGCTTGTTCAATTACAATATCCCAAAATTAGACAATGAGGTTCTTTTTCCCACAAAATTTAAGTGACTTGTGTTGTTCAATTTCAAACCCAAAAGGAATTAAACGATGTAGTTTGTTTAATTAGTCCCACAAGATTTAGTGATTTGAGTTGTTCAATTACTTGCCCAAAATGAATTAAACAATGAAGTGTTTTCCTTGTTCATTTACCCAAATTTCTCTCAAGTCCTAAATCCACTTTTGAGTTTCTGATTTTCCTTGAAGGAAAAGAGCATACTTCTCTGATTGATTTAACAAATGATGATAATTTTTATTTTAATGTGAAACTTAGAACAATTAAATGAATTTAATCTATCAAAAACTTGCAAAACACAAGTTAGCAATTTCCCTTTTCACCCTTTTTGAGAAAAAAAGGTACAGACAACAATCTGCAAACAAGCATTAGGCTATTTAAAGGACAAAGAGAGAAAACATTCAAGGATCAGTGGTTAGACTTTCCAAATTGACTCCTTTAAAACCATATACGGTCATATTTTCCCTAAATGCAACTGACTTTTCCTAATGCGATCTAGTATTCACCAGAAATGAAGATTTACCAAAAATGATGCAAGATTACCATATGTGAGCCTAGATATCCAGGGTATGAGCCTATTTCCCATAATTGATCCAATTTCCCTAAAACAAGCCTTTATGACAAAAGACAACTCTGTACCTAAAAACATAGAAGAGAAATTAGTCCAAAAAAAAGAACAAGTGAGGTAAAATCTGAGATTTTGCCCCACAGTGGGCACCAAAAATGTGTGTGTATTTTTTGGTTCCTGCAAGCTGCAACACAACACTTCAATAAGTCATTACAATAGTGAAAAACAAAGAATAATTCATCAAATCAAACACTAAAACTGACTTATTGCTTCCTATCTAAGAGGAGTGTGAAGAATGCTATAATTTCCCTCAGATTATGCATTAATTAGTGACATATACAACTTAGAATGAAAGATTCAAAATAAAATAGACTATATGCTCAAGAAATGTTCATTTTAACTCTTAAATTTGAAGATTATAACAATGCATTGAAGAATTTAAGCCAAAATGCATAAAAATCTCTATCAATACTAGCAGCATAAGTTTGCAAATTGAAAACTCAAATTAGGGGCCCATTGAACTTTAAATTCATTCTATTTATAGAATATTTTGGTGAATGAGAGGTTAGGATTGAAAGTGGAGGAGAGGTGGAGATTAAATCTTTGGTGATCCATGTGAGGTGATCCAAGTGATTTCACTCCCATTGGTTAGGGAATCGACTTTCCCTTTTTGTAAATGGAAATGTAATTTAAGATTTATTTAATTCCTTTTATTAATTACTTTAGCCATGTTTTGATTTGTTTTGATTGATTTGAATTGTTTTTCATTTAATTTTAATTTTTTTGATTTAATTGGCTAAGGCACTTAATTTGATTTAGTGATTAGATCACTTAGGAGATTAAATTTTGATTTTAAATAATTATGCCAATAAATTGAAGAATTGTCTTGACATAATTAGGGGTATGATCACACTTAGGGAAAATAGGGTCTATGGTTAGATCAGACGAAATTAGGGTGGTTATAGTAGTCATGGAAGGAGATTCCCCAATGAAGATTGTCCAAAACATACAACAAGAGTCAACACAGTGAAAATAACCAACTCATGAACAAAGCATAGACAATCAAGATGCTACAACAGATCTTCATATTATCATTGAAACAAATATTTACATCACATTGACCTACAACATGTAGCTTACATACTTTTGGAATACATGTCTGGTTACAATAGAAACTTATATCTAAACTCTAATGCTAACCTCCCAAAGTTATCTCCTAAGAGCTTCCCCTAAACAAATATCAAGAGGCTTAATATATAGAGCCTTCTCAACACATAGTTCAAGCGAAACAATTACATTTTTCAAGATAAATAAAATGTAATGTGGGCAAATATAGGTCAAGACCCAAATCATAATATCTTAATTTTAAGATGTAGAAATGATATGTGATCCAAGAGACGTCGACCAAATGTCTAGGAACATCATGATATGAGCCAAAAAGCTTCGTCAATCAGAAAATTACTTCATGAGATTGGAAAAATTCACCTAACCATTAGAACATGAAGAACACACAGAATTGACCATGAATATTTAATATCTAGTTTGACTACATTTTTTGACGCATGTTTGGTGACATATCGATGAAATATTGTTGAATTAGCAATGAAAGCTTGATTTCAATTTTGTCTTTGAACTTTCATCTCTTTAACGACCACTTAATTTGAGGTCGAAACAAAGTCCCAAAATTGTTGGTAAGCATTAATGAAAATGATTGCGGTATTCCTCACAAACTCAACAAAAAAGATAGTTTTCATTGTTTTGTTGTCCATTGTTTTGAGAAATAGTAAAGCCATTGTTGTTTTGCTAACACAAAAAATAAGGGTTACAAAATAGAGAACCCAATTGAAATAGGCAAAAAAGACCTTGTTCAATATTTTGGTGTTCTTCATTTTGTGAAATAGCGAAGCCATTGCTATTTTGCAAAGACAAAAAATAAGGGTTGTGAAATAGCAAGCCCATTTGAAATCGTAAAAAAAACTAAACTTTCTTCATATTTTTATGAGGCGGGGAAAAATTTTGTTGTCATTACGATGAAAAAAAAATCACGATTATAGAAACCTCATCACACATTTTTGTGGTTTTCCAAGATATTAATGTTACAATTTTGATGAAACCCTACAGTTTTGAAAAAAAATTCAAGATTTTTTTAAAAATATATAATAATATTTTGCAAATAAAACCCAAAAATTATATAGCACTTACCATAGGTGGCCCTTTAGGTAGACTGTCATTATTTCATAGTCTTGATGACTAATTTGAATAGTTCATAAGGGAGAAAAATAATAATTTGACGACCCCAAATAAGCTTAACGACATCTTTGAACATTAAAGGGACCACAATTTTATCCCCAAAAAAACATAGATGGGGTTGGTAAAATCAAAGTCTTGTCTACAGTAGATTCAAAATCAAAGGAATGTGACAACATTTCCTTATGCATAGTTAGAGATCATTCAACTAAAATATATTTTTCATATTTTTTTACCATGATATTCTATCGCTACTATATTAGTGATTATCATAATGGGTAAAGCCAACAAGGAATATCCTATGAACAAAAATGAGAGGAGGAAGTAAAGAGAAAAGACACACATTATAAAAGAGAAAGGGAGTCAGTTGTATATAACCACATCCAATAATAAGAAGGATGACACAAAAATAAGGAAAATGGATAAATGGAAGTATCATATAGATCCAAAACAAAGCTAGAAGGAAAGTGAATGTAAATTCAATGCTAATAATAATTTCTCACTCATAATTATACAAAAGAAAAAATTATGCCAATTCCATTAATGAAGAAATATTAATAGTACATAAAACCATATAAACATTGAATCAGTTAATGATTAATAATACAATGAATCAAGAACCATTAACCTAAATATAATTATATTAAGTAATTAATACAACTATCAAAAAATTAAAAGTACATAAAACTATATTGATTATTTATAATAATTTTGGTCATGATCGTCCATTCTAATGTCATCAAAACCTATACATTACAGTGGACTTGGAACATAAGTTAAACTTGAGATAAATCAAAACATGGGCTAGATTTTATTTGACAATGTTGTCTTATGACTCCCAGCCACTACCTCCAACACTCCCATTACTACCTGTTGGTGCATGATCACATCCGCTAGGTTGTTTAGCCCAATCTTTTGAAGTTTTCAGCATGTTATCACCACTTTTACTAAGAGCCTCTTATTGGCATGTATTATCTTTTAATGTAGGATCATGATCACTAACTTTGGAAGAATTCCAGACATCACTCAATTTTGCAGTATCCCACCCATCACTTCTCCATCTATTTAACTCACTTTCCCTAGAGCTCATAGCACAAGATTATCTGGCAAGATATTTAGGAATTATGCTGCAAAAATTAATGCCCTATTCCTCAGTTTTTGATTTCCATGCATCAACAGAATTTCACCCCCACCTATTATTAATATTTGATTCATTGGCACCCATTTTGGACCCTATATTTCTTCCACAATTTCTTCCCCATCTATTTCTTCCATCCTCACTCCACCTACCTCTCATACCTCCACCTCTGTCCTCATTTCTACCTCTATTAAAACCACGATCTCTTCCTTCATTCTAGCTAGCATTGTTATTGCCACCACCACTTCCTCCCCTTCCCCATTATGATTAAAGTATCATTAAAGAATTTCTATTTTGTGGAAATTTGTTCTAAATTAATATACTTGATCACTTTTCTTATAGAAAACATAATTACTTTATATTTGAAAACATACCTTAATGGTTTCATCCTCAGAAATATTCAAGAAGCGTGGATGCACAATCATCTAAGGTTTGAAATCTCTTTTTGCAAGATCATTTTCTTTCCTTGCATTATCTTGTTCACTATGTGAAATGGAATCCTCTTTCACATAATAAGGATCCTTAACCTCCTTATCCTTATCCTCTTCACCTTGAAAGTTATCGCTCCTCAGTGCACTCACTTTACAAGTCAATTCAACTAAGTACTTTTGTTTCTGCATAGATTTCACCCAAGAGGTAAGAATGTTTCCTTCTACAATATTTTCTACCAGATCTATATCTATATCAATAGAAAACTCATCCTTCAATATTATTCCTCTCAAGCCTAATTCTAGATCACAAATTACATGATTATTTAGGACTCTATGTGATGTTTCTTGGATAATTTTTCCCACTTATAGGGTCTCTTCATTTTCTCTAGTCAGAAAATAAAATTCCTCATCCTGGGATGGATCTTTATAGGGGTATTGGCTAAATATCCAACTAAAATGTCAAATATATTAAGGCATTTAAGAAAAAAAATTGTCCCCCTTGGTAAGATACATGTTTGAGTTTTTTTTTAGATGTCGTCAGTTTTTTGTTTAGACGTTGACTAAAAATGTCTAAACAATAAACTAAAATATGTATCTTACCAAGGGGTTATTTATTGGATGTTCTTTGTTCCACACTTCTATCATATTCATCAATATCAAGGGCCTTTAACATATGGTTATATATTTTGACATGTTCAACAACCATTTCTTGTGTTTTATCATCCATATCATCTATATCCTATATGGAATCTTCACAATATATTTCCTCAGCCATTTTATTGGCTACTTCATATGACTCTAGATGAATTCTAGTATCTTCCAATAGATCCATAACATGGTTCGCAAGAGCTTCTTATCCAATCCCTCTAACCCTTAAAAAACTAGCATCATTTATAAATATAATTCTTTTTTACTGTAAACCCTTCCAGCCCTCAAAATAGCCCTTTGTATGGAAATAGTTCACGTGAAATAGATATATAACATGAAATTCTTGTTGGATTTTCATATTTTTCCTTTCATAGTGCATCATCAACCTATGCTTTTGTTCCTCTCCTGAATTTCTTGTAATCAATGATTGCCTTAAAAATTTCTAATGAGTGGATCCACGTATCTATATATGACCCGCATTTTTAAATTTATAAACTCATTAAAAGCATTGAAGCGTTAAAAGTAAATTTCAAGCCATGAATTCAAAAATTTTGATTCATGATATACTTAATATTGTGTTAAGAAAACCTCATCAAGATCTTCAAATGTCTCCTCCCCAATTGAAAGTATTTTCCCAAGTTGAAGAAGCTAGCAATCCCTATGGTCTTTTCCTCCCTCCACAATATCCTTGTTAGCATAAACTCCATCAAATATTTCCAGAGTTAGCATCAAGTGGATAGGCCCTTTCAAGATTGGATGGATAATACTCTCTCCTGGCTCTTTATCTGATAGGAACTATAAGAAATTGTAACCACTATATGATTAAAAATTCATTAAAGTATTGCAATTTTTTTTAATGGGTTAGAGGTCATAGCCAATAATTTTTATTAAATATATAAAATTCTTACAACTCCATTCAATGTGGTGCTATTTTTCTAGAACAATTTATGTCCTCATCCCTTTTCTTGCCTAGTTCAAATGACTCGGGATGAATTCTAGTATCGTCCAACATATCCATAACATGGTTCCTAGAAGCTTCTTGTCCAGTCCTTCTAACCCTTAAAAAATAGCAGCATTTATAAAGATAATTCTCTCCAAGTTTAAACCCTTCAAACCCTCAAAATAGCCCTTTGTATGGAAGTAGATTTTCTAGGGTCCAAGGCCTGCTATAAATTGAAATGGAAAAAACATCCATTCATGTGATGCTGCTAGGTTTATGTCAACACCAACTTGGTTGGTTACTTTAACCATTACCTATTCAACAACCTCATACTTTTCATATGGAGTAAGGAAATAAAATGTTGAAATACATACTGTAAGTATCTTTAGATAATAAAATGTATCTCTAAGTATTGTGATAACTAAAGGAAGATGTAGCTTGGTTGTTCATAGAGCGAATAGCTATAAAAACTAAATGATAAGACATATCCCTACATGTGATACAATAAATGAGGTATCAATGCCAATGATACATCTAATAAACATACATCAGTGATATGTATTTGAGCAATGTATAAAGGTATGATCAACAAGATACTGGTGCAGTAAGCTAGTCACTGAGTACATTAGCTACATAGATGAAAAAAGGAGAAAATGGAATTGGAAAGCAATTAACTTAATAATTCTTGATTCTATAGAAAGAGTAATTTTTTAAAAAGTGATATAAAGAGGAATGAAAAAGATTCATGTGTTGTTCTATTTATATATTAAATGCAAGAGCTCATAGAAACATAGTCATGTTGAAGTTACAGAATTAAACATATTATAAAAAATATCAGTTTTCAACATTCATTACATATTATCAAAAATATGGTTGTCAAAAATATGATTACAATCACTTTTTTTTTGTTTATTTTTTGGAGTTAAATAAAGAACCATTGGAGTATCATTTTCTAAATCATCACTCCTCCCTTTATTTTTTTTGTCCTATGCTCGTGATCTTAATGTATGCCTAGTCAGGTACTCACGATGTGGAGGCCATTGCAAGGGGAGTCTATTGCAGTAACAAAGAAATGTTAAATTGACATGTTTTATTATTATTTTTATAACTATTTCATTAATTAAAATCACACTAGAGTGGTTCTCTTTAACTAATGGGGCCACATCATGTTCTTGATCTTGTCTTATAGCCTTATGCTCAACATGTTGAACACCTTCTAAATCCTCTGGAGTTGAAACATGAAAAGTTACATTAATTAATACATCAATTGCAATTAAATATGTTTAAAATAACATTATAGTAGTCCTCTTTACCTAATGGGGCCACATTATGTTCTTGATCTTGTCTATCCTGATCATGCTCAAAATGTTGATCACACTCTACATGCTCTAAAGTTGAAACATGAAAAGTTACATTAATTAATACATCAATTGCAATTAAATATGTTTAAAAGAACATTAGAGTGATCCTCTTTACCTAATGGGACCACATCATGTTCCTAATCTTGTGTAGCCTGATCATGCTCAACATGTTGATCACACTCTACATGCTCTAAAGTTAAAACACGAAAGGTTACATCAATTAATACACCAATTGTAATTAAAGATGTTTAATTATATTAATCCATACTAAATTTTGTATATCTCATGAATATATCTAGTACCGGGATGCACGCCATGACCTTCATCTGCAAGTTGTGCTAGCTCCACCCTCACCAGGTTGTATTCCAATGTCATGTGCAATTTTATCATTGCTTGCTTCTTTAAAAAAAATAGGCACATAATTACTTTATGGTGGAAATTAATATTGAATAGATTGCACAAGTATTCAATTTTAAATAAAATTCATTGAGTTTATTTACCTATGTAGTCAAGAGACTTAGGCATTCAACCATGGCTCTGTAACCTTGCTAGAAGGCAATATTCATGTCATCTTCTGTGGGCACTCTGTTGAATTCAAAGCCTTGTATTTTTGCATAAGATAGTGAATTTTCTTCTATGGTGTGATAAAACCAAAATTGTTTGCAATTTGTTATTTGGATGCAATATTTTATTTATTGATACTTACAATTTATGCAGCTAATTTCATATAACCATAAAAGCCAAGTTTTTGTTGCACATGTTTTTATAGTCTTGCTTTTTTTTCCTTCAATGTGTTGGGTAGCCTCTAAAATATTTTAAATACATTATATTATATAAAAAGAAAAAGTAATCAGTATATAATTATATCGTTGATAGTATCACATACCTTCCTAGCCTCAGTGGTGTGTTTCCTTTTTTTTCTTTTCAGTCTTCTCCTTTCCATCTGACACCAGGTCCTTCCACTCCCTCCCTGAAATCATGAGGGGAAACTTGTACTTTTTGTTCTTCTCTAAATGTGACCTATATTGATCCCTCACATACTTTAGAAAGGTACCATCTTTCTTAAGGACCTTGGTTCAGTTGAATGTGTTATTACCGAACAACACAACTAAACGGTTAATGAGCTCATCTTTTAAATCTTGATTTTAGGCATTCCACAATCTATGTATGGTGGGCTAGAATATCTTCCACGAAATATAAGTTAGATTTATATAAAAAAATATAATTTCTTGGAAAAAGATCATGGGATCATTAGTCTAAAAAGAGTAATCGATAAGTATATTTCAAGTAGATTATATATAATAATAACTAAAACATTTTAAAGTACCTAGGAACTCTATCTTTATGGGAGTGAAATCCTCAGTCATCACAAATGTGACCAGAAATGTTCTCGTACTAGTAATACAGGAAGATCTAGGAAATGTTTCTAAAACATCACCAGTATTAGTTGTGTATGTGTTTATGTGTACTTCATATGTAAATGCAAATGTGCAAACACAACACTCTATAACTCATTAATTTAATTGTTATTCCATAATAAATCAATCAAATCATAACGATCAAGACTGAATTATATCTTCCTAGTTAGAGAGAGTTTTATCTAAGTATGTTAGTGTTCTCGAAGTATGCTTTAGACCAGTGAGAATACATTCTAAAGTGGAAGATTCAAATTGCAAAAGCCATTACAATGCATCTAAGCTAAAAAAATCAAACCTAAATCAATTGAATCCATTACAAAATTGAAATGTTTGCTAATTATCTAGATGAAAAGTTCAATTCTACAATATAGGATTAATAATGCAAGATTGTCAGATCAAATGAGCTCAAAATTCATTCCTTTTATGGAGAATGAAGATAAAGGAGTGGTTTAGATTAATTGTTAATGAGTGATCATGATTAGACCTTGATTGATCCTATGAGATGATCCATGCATTGCAACTCCCATTGGTCTATTAATGAATTTGTCACTTAGTGGTGAGTTTGTGATTTAGGAGCTTTTATTAATTTTCTTTAACTAATTACTTTAGCCAAGATATTTAATGAATTTGATTTAATTAAATAGGCTAAGGTAGTTAATTAGAAATTATTGATTGATTAATAATGGTTGATGCTTGATTTGAGGGATTTCAATGATTTTGATGAATAATGCCAGTAATCGGATAATCAGGATAACATAATTGGGAGGAAGATGCAAAGTTAAGGCAAAGAGGGCCTTTGGTTAAACTATGCAAATTTAGGGTCATTACATTTTCCCCTCTTTGAATTGATGTAAGATCAACACATTGATTCAAAGAACATTTAATGTTGATTTAGAGAATAGTTTGATATAGAGCGATGAAACTACTCATGATTTTATGATTGAGAATTCTGAGCCTAAATGAATGAAATTCAATTGATGATATTAGTTCTAAACTTGATTGAACTAAGACTGATAGTACTAACTCTGAACTTGATTGAATGAAGCTCAATAAGAATACATTCAGCATATTCAATTTGATGTGCTGAAACTGAATACTTGGTAGATGATATGAAACCTTAAGGATCAATAGGCATATATAAATAGCTTGATGTGATTTATGATGAAGTCTATTATCCAACAATCCCAACTTGATGGAAGGAAACTTGAATGCCCCTATTCATTTGATGATTTTGATTGATTTATGTAGATCATGCCCCCTTGGGAATGAAATCGACATGAACGTTGATGAAATCTCACCTTAAAGTGTTGCTATTGATGAGAAAGTGATATTAGATGTAATTGGACCAATAAGAATGGGTGAAGAACCGATGACGATATGATTTGAAGTGAATATGTGTTGATAGGAACACAATTTGAATAGATTTAACTACTTTAAAAGTGATATTTAACTATATTTAAATTATGTTGACCAAGATATTGATTATTTGAACTGATGTTATTAAGAAATAATAGGTTCATGTTGCTTCTGATAATGTTTTTTAGGTTGTTTGGTGCCCAAAAATGATGGTTTGGATTTCGTATGGGCTTGCCAATCCAATGCTGGGAAACCCAATCATTTTTGCCAACTAACAAGATCAACCAAATGGAGGTTTGAACTTCTACAATTCTGGCTCTGTAAAGCCAAGGCTAGTAGGCCTATACCTTAACCAAATCTATTTATTCAAAGGCTTTTTATAGCAGATAACTGAATATAAAACTTGTGGATTCTCTCAATGTGGCACATAAACTTGAGAGGAATGAAATTGTAAGTACCTAAATCAATAGTATATTGAATTCTGCAAAAAATGAAATGCTTTGATTAATAGTAAATGTTTGACAAAAAGTATATAAAATTAAATAGATCAAAGGAATAAAATATCACAAACTTTGAACAATGAACTAAATGACTATATTCCAATTATTGATAAGATTAGTGCCTTGTGTTAGGAATAAGGTGTCTCAACCTTGGATAATTCCTATTCTTATTATTTGTTTTGTAAAATGTATTTCTTGCAAATAATGTTGATGTGTCAGCATCTTGAATAGTGTGTAAGGAGATCATGGCTAGAATGGTTATGACAGAATCCTATGACACGTAAGAGCTATGACAGGAAGATTCAATGATAGGTGAAGATGTGGAAACTGATAAATTTGAGTACTGTACACTTGTCCCCAATTGTGGGGTTCGGGGCATCACCCCAAAAAAAATTTTGGGTTTCCTATTTTCTCGGAGAATGGTAAAACCCTAATACGGTTATCTTTGGGAGTAGCCCTAAAAAGTGAAGCGCATGATATAAGCATTTTTTAGGGTTGCGAAGAGTAGTGATGTGAGTGTATTGTTGGAACGTTTTATGCTGCCGTGATTTGTCTTCAAGGGTTTTGAAATCTTCTAAAAGAACTTGCATTGCAAGTGTATTGTAAGCTGTAATAGTTTTGATCAATACATTGTGCAGGTTTTGGAGTGCTGGAGTTTTTTACCGAAAGGTTTTCCCTAGGGTAAATCATTGTGTCATTCTCTATTTTTCTATATGCATGGTATGTGATTTCAATATCTTTGTTAAAGTAGTTAACGAATCTATAATTGTAAGGATTTAAAAGAATTTGCACAATACTTTCCTATAGAGATTAGCGTAGGAAGCTATTTCCGCACCTGAGTTTCCTTACACCTTGCTCCTACTTGGGCAATGGAGTCAATTCTATATCAATCCTACATACACCTTAGAGACAGTTTTAATAACTTGTATATAGAAAGACTATCATTTCAATGGCTTCTACATGAATTATAATTGAAACCAGATTATACAGTTAGTTCTACTGAATTTAACTCTGTCTTTGAGAGACCAATAGAACAGAGGAAATTTTTTCAACCACACCTTTCAACTGATGATCAAACTGTATATATATTTCACATTACAAATAACATGAGAATTCAACATAATGAAAAAATCAATCTAAATAGATTTATTTGAGAGACTAACTGAAAAGAATTGAAAACTATTACCACGGGTGAGAGAAAAAGCACGTATCTCTTTATTAATGTTGAAAAAATAGTACATCAAAGTTCATGTTACAGTCGTGATAAAATTCTATCCTATGAAAATATGTATTGTATTTCTATTTGTTTACGTTTTACACCACATATATATGTGGATGAATGGTTTTCACACCCCTTTAGGGTGAAGAGACACCACCCTATGTTAAAATTTAAAATCTTCTTTTGAAAAAAATAATCAGCAAACTAACTAATAAATACCTATCTTAAGATTTGGCTTTGTCCAAATATCCAAAACAAATTGTACGAACATAATATTTTTACTGGAGATAGGAAATTTGATTTTCTGAACTGGGTCTATTTTCAATTTTCAATGTTTGATCATTTTTATTCTCTGTCGACATCATCTTTACAATAGGTTGAAATTCTAGCATCTCTGAAACCTTCACTTATAAAACTTTGATTGTTCCTATCACAGAGCTTCCTGTTAGTAATAACTGAGAGGGGGGGTGAATTAGTGGCCTAAAAAATATTCCAATAAATCAACCCAAAAACTTAGTACCACAATATTAAGCATCTAGTTATCTTCACTCCTATAAGATGTATGCCTTCAAAAATACTTATCAAATAACTACTTCTCAGAGTGCTTTGTTAAACCTTATTCTTAATGTTTACCAAATAGTTGTTTTCTAAATTACCGAAAAACAGTAAATAACTTAGTGTATACCGATCAATCCAGATTAGTTATGTGCAATGAAAAACACTAAAGTAATGACTCATAAACACATTGACACATTGATTTTTAATGTGGAAACCTTGTTAAGGTAAAAACCACTTGGGACCGGTAACCCAAAATTTTCACTCTTCTGAAGTGAGCTCGGTGAAGAGCCATCCTTGTTAAAGGTTACAAACACACTATTAGGTGTGACCCTGTTAGAGGATTTATAAGATTAGTTTGTCACTTGATATCAGACATCTCTATGCTACCTTCTATGACCAAACCCTGGCTTGTCAAATGGTATATGGCATCTCATGCTATCTTCATGATCAAAATTTTTGATACTCCTTGGGATTTATGTCAATATAGAAAGGATCTTTAAATCCTACTTGGTTAAGAGACTTTAAGAAGGTGCTCAGAATAAGAAGGTGCTCGGGCCTCCTGGGGTACAGCTCCATAATACAAGCCCATATAATACGCGGCCTCTTGGCCCCTGCGTCCTACCTCTCTCTGGGCTGCCATGGCATCAGCCATCATCTGTCCGACCCCTGCTGCCGTCCCAGCCTGCCGCGCTATATCACGGTCTGCCCTGTAGTTGTCTGCATGCCTCCGTGCTAAGTCTCTCTCTACTGTCAGAGCTGCTATCTGAGCCTCCATCCCCGCCCGCTCCTCCTCCCAGTCTCCGTACTCTGTCACTATCGTGAACTCCCCGCTATCCACCCTGGCCTGTAGTATGTCTAGCGCCCGCTGCACACTGTCCCCCCGAGCTGTCTCTGATGATAGCTCCCCCTGTATCCGGGTGACCTCTGCCTGCAGACTACTGGCCGTAGCCTGTGCTGTCACTAGTAACCCCTGCACTCGGGTCACCTCTGCCTGAAGGCTACCTGCTGTAGCCTGAACCGTAGCCAACAAGCCCTGTAATCTGCCCACCTCGGTCTACAGGCTGTCACGCTCTGCAAGCACTGTGTCATGAGTCTCCTGGGCCACATAACCCGCTGGTGGTCCCTGTGTTGGGGGCCCTGTGCTGGTGGCGCCTGTGCTGGTGGCCCCTTGTGGTGGTGGCCCCTATGGTAGTGGGCCCTGTGGTGGTGGCCCCTATGGAGGTCCCTGTGCTGGTATAAGTGGTGGCTGTCCACTCGCTGGTATCTGCACCTGCCCTCTGCGTCGGGGTACTGCTGCTCGGGCTCTGACCCTCCTGCCCCCTCCATCCCCCACTCAGCCGCAGTCAGCTGCTGCTCCAGCTCCATCGTCACTGGATAACACTCCCTCGCTCGGAATGTAATCGTCGCCTCCTGCAGTCATCAAACACATGTCAGCAATCGGATAGCATATTGGGGCATTGAAACATGTCCCAAGCCCGTCCGGGGCACCGAAAAATGCCCCTGGACCCTTGTCTTTTTCCCTCTCCCTCTTTCTTCTTCTTTTTCCAGGTCAATCCGCGCAGACGGATGTTGACCCGCGCAGACGGCGAACTTCGTAGTCGCCGATCTGCGCAGACGGCCAATCTTCGCAGACGGTAGTCTACGGAGACGGTCGTTTAGTCTGCCGTCTTTTTCTAGCGCAGACGACGATTTTAAGAATCGCCGTCTCCGCTCAAAATTTTGCCCCCGCCGCCAGCGCAGCCGGGCATTGCGTAAAACTCCGGCTGCGCAGACGACTATCGCTTGTTGGTCGTATGCGCAGACGGCGGTCTGTCGATCACCGTCTGCGCAGACGGCAGACAGGCGATAGCCGTCTGCGCTGCGCGCCATTTTAATGGCATTTATTGCGCCCTAAATCAAGTGCGAGAAATTAAAAAACATAACACATGGGTAGGCGCTCGAGTACTCACCGGTGGTCCTGCGTCTGATGGCCGCTGGTGTACCCGGATGCGCTCTCCAAGCTGTGCTCTCTCTCGCTGGGCTGCCATGGCTCTCTTCTCTCTTCTCTCTTTTGCTCTTTAGGGGTGAAAGTGACTTGTCTATGGGCCCCAGTGGACTATTTATAGCCCTTTTTGGACCCATTTCTTCCGTTAGTCCCTTCTTTTCCTCTTCTGGTCCCTTTTTCCCCCCTCCTTTTCCCGGACATGTCATACAATTGGTCTATTCTTTCCTTTTTTCTTGTCTTTTCGAGAAAATTTTATTCAAAAAATTATATTTTTTTTCCTATTATTTTCTCGAGGGGGCATCATCCTCTGCTCTCGCTGCCATAGGTTTTCTGAACCTTCTGGGGCATCTTATTTTCTTTTCTTTGACGCAATGTCACTTTCGACACCACGTCAAAGAGGGGCAAAATGTAGACGTCCAAAATCGTCCTTATATTA
>MU228205.1:206091-227557 GCA_018584345.1 Thuja plicata
TTCAAAGAGATAACTCCAATTAGATCACATGGGTTACTCCACCCATCTCTCCAGTCCACATGGGTAACTTCACCCACCTCTTCAGTTCAAAAAGGCAACTCATAATTAGCTCTTCAGTTAGCCAAACCCTATCTCTTCTTTACCAAATGAAGAGGTGGAGTTTACTGAGGACCTCTCATGTTCCTTTTGATCTCAACCATTCATCTCCCCATCTCTGGGATTGATCTCAACCGTTCATTTCATCACCAATTCCTATATAATAAATCCTTCATAACCATTTGAAGGATCCAGGATTTCAATCTCTCGTGCGCCATTACTCCGTCAGTTTGGTTCTAGCATTCAAGCCATCTTGTGATCACACACACACATTTCAATTATCAAATTCTCGATGCTTCTCAAGTCATAGATGCTGCCCTGCCAATACTGAGCATCAAGAACAACATTTCGGAAGGAGTAGAGAGAAACAATAGAAGCTTCAAGCATCGTGGGGTTTGAATTCATTTGTCTTCCTTTATCTTGCTTGTACATTTTATTGCTCACATTTGTGTTATTCATTTAGTAGTCATTGTATACTTGATTTGCATTCATTTGTGAACCTTTTCTACTAACCCTCGCCTTTGAAAAGTTGTGGGGACCAGAGAGAGAGGCGTACAGTAACAATTCATATTTTTTTTGTGCATAGTCCTTTAAGGTCCTGAAAAATAACGTCATCACTTCATCTTCTACACAAATCTCATAATCTTCTATAAATATGTAAAATGCATCTAAGTGGTGCAGTGCTGATTCATCCCATTCTCCATGGAACTTTGGTACA
Source organism: Thuja plicata (assembly GCA_018584345.1). Taxonomy (NCBI): domain Eukaryota; kingdom Viridiplantae; phylum Streptophyta; class Pinopsida; order Cupressales; family Cupressaceae; genus Thuja; species Thuja plicata. Next base: position 206,906 of record MU228205.1, read on the forward strand.
AGTTGTGAAAGTTTTGGGGGTAGCTTACTTGGTTTATAATCAAAAATTTTGAAATCCAATGGCTTGATGCCATCTGGAATAAAAGATTTTTGATAAAATGGCTGAGACATTTGAAAAAAATACCTACCATTTCCTTCTGAGTCTTCTCCCTCAGTAGTCATTGACAAAAAAATTTTACTGAATAGAGTCACCACCTCTTTCGAGGAAAATATTGATTTGTTGGTCTTCTGGATTCTTCCTTCCAGCAGAGTGCACTTTCAAACAAATTGGTACGACTGTTCTCTAATCTGTAAAATCTCAAACTCTGGGTAACTTCACAATACTTATTGTGAGCAACTCTCCCCAGTAGAGTTGCCAATTTTTTGGTGCCCAAAAAAGATGGTTTGGATTATCTATGGGCTTGCCAATCCAATGCTGGTAAACCCAATCAATTTTGCCAACTAACAAGTTCAACCAAATGGAGGTTTGAACTTCTGCAATTCTAGCTCTGCAAAGCCAAGGCTTGTAGGCATGTACCTTAACCAAATTTGTTGATTCAAAGGCTTTTTATAGCAGATAACTGAATATAAAACTTGTGGACTCTCTCAAGGTGGAAAATAAACTTGAGAGGAATCAAATTGTCAGTATCTCAATCAATAGTATATTGAATGCTACAAAAATTGAAATGCTTTGAATAAAATAGTAAATGTTTGACAAAAGGTATATAAAATGAAATAGATCAAAGGAATAAAATATCACAAACTTTGAACAATGAACTGAATGACTATATTACAATTATTGATAAGATTAGTGCCTTGCTCCTACTTGGGCAATGGAGTCAATTCTATATCAATCCTTCGTACACCTCAGAAACACTTTTAATAACTTCTGTATAACAAGACCCTCATTTCTATTGATTCTACATGAATTATAATTGAAACCAGATTATATAGTTAGTTCTACTGAATTTAACTTTGTCTTTGAGAGACCAATAGAGCAAAGGAAAGTTTGTCAACCACACCTTTCAACTGATGATCAAACTGTATATATGTTTCAAATTACAAATAACATGAGAATTCAACACAATGAAACAATCTATATAAATAGATTTATCTAAGAGACTAACTGAAAAGAATTGAAAAATATTACCACAGGTGAGAGAGAAAAAGCAGTTATCTCTTTATTAATGTTGAAAAAATAGTACATCAGATTTCATGTTGCAATTGTGATCAAATTCTATCCTATGAAAATCTGTATTGTATTGTATCTTATTGTTATTTTTATTTCTTTACATTTTACACCACATATATCTATGTGTGTGTGTGTGTGTGTGTATGAATGGTTTTCACACCCCTTTAGGGTGAAGAGACACCACCCTATGTTAAAATTTAAAAACTTCTTTTGAAAAAACTAATCAACAAACTAACTAATAACTACCTATTTTTCGGATTTGGCTTTGACCAAAAATTAATTGCCTAATTATTTCATCAATTATTCATCTATAAAATAATAAAATAATTAAAAATTATTTAATTATTCCCTATGTCATTATATATAATTAAATAATTATATTATTTAATAAAATGTTTCATCTTATTATTATTATTTTTATGAAATAATTAAATCAATTTCCCTATCTTAATTAAGTAAATAATATTTATTTAATTAACTAATTGTTCCTCTTATAAATAAATAAATTTTAATTATTTATTTATATTCCTCACATGTGTAAATAAATTTTTTTTTTTTATTTAATCATATTTATCCTTCCAATTATGAGTTTCAAAACTACACAACTTTCTCTCCTAACTGATCATTCAAATCAATTATCTATTTAATCTATCTAAACCTCTACTCCACCTCGTCAGTTAAAGTCCTCAATCATATCAGTTAACTCTTACATCTATTCAATCACATGTTATCAATTGAGTTCGACTCCCACTCACTCTAAGTTCAAATCTTCAATATATCCTCTTAAAAGATCCATATATTTTGTCAACATGGAATTAATTGAGTTAAACTCCCACTCACTTTGAGTTCAACTCTTCAATCACAGACAATCAACCCACCAATCATGGAATCTTGATTGGAACCCTGAAAAATCTTATAAATAGAGAGCTTATTTCTCATATTTGGTAACCACAATCTCTTTGAATTCTTATGTCGGCACATCGAGCACTTATTTTTGAGAGCCCACATTGCATAGAGAAGGAGAAAAATGGAGGAGGACTTTCGGTTTTCATGTTTCAATTGATTTCATTATGATGTTTATGTGTGTTGTTTATTTCCTTCCTCTTTCGATATTGGGAATACTAACTGCCTAACAGATCTCCTTGTGGTTGAGATTTTGATGTTATTGCAGGCTTCTACAGATCCTTATTACTCCAATTACAGACATTACCTAAATGATATTAGAGGTGTAAACGTATGCAATTTAGAAAATATCATCTAAATTAGGAATAATGCCTAGGGTTGGATAACATAAATGGTCAATGTGTTATCTCTTGTACCCACCAGTGGGGACATGGATATTCTCAAACCTATGGAGCTAGTTGGATGTGGTTCTTGATACTTATAATCACTAAAACATTCACATATCAAGTGTACTTTCTCATGCATATATCAAATAGCCAAAGCACATATACAAAAATAGTTGATCTAGATCCTTTGGAAGGGGATTTTAGCCTTGTATGCATCCTTATATATTTGAATGATATAATGTCATCCCTTTCACATTTCATCATTATTTAAATTTCAATAATAATCTCATCTAATTAACTGCATTAAATAATGACATCAATGTTATTTCACTCCAACAATAGCATATAAATATTCCTCAAATGGGGTCAACATTGAATAGCATTATCATCATAATAGAATATTGAATTTAGACTATATCACTAACTACATAGATTTTTATTTAATATTATAAAATACATCTTTTCTTTATATAATAATTAATCAGACTCACGTTACTTTTTCATATTAATATTTATATTTCAAATCACAATAATATTATATTTGAGCACATTCTCTAATGTTGAAACCACAATCACAGTAGGACCACTGGGTTTTTGAAACCATGCACCAAAATAAAGCATGTATGTCAATGCAAAAACATAAGCCAGACCTCCAAGAGGCAATTGCAACACTTCATAGGTTAAGAACGATCATGAAACATAGATCAAAATAGAGCATACAATAAGCACTCAAAATCCCATACTTCCACAATGAAGTATCCAAAACAAGATCAAAGAACCACAAACAATCCACATGGAATCGTAAGGAAGCACAACCATAGGAATATTTTTGATTCTACACCAAGAAGTATGCAATGAAAAAGAGAAAATGGGAGAGGCATTACACATGTTCTTGAATACCAATCATACAATATTCAAATATCCCGTACAAAACCATAGGAAAGGAAAAGACTTCAGTTCAGGGACCAATAATAATAATAATCATAGTTATCCAAGTGTCACTTATGAGTATGCAATTAATCACATCCAAGAAGTCGACAATAGTGTATCAACCATAACCATTACGAATAAGAATCCAAATTGTGCAATTATGACACATAGATCTAAAGTGACCCTACAATAGGCCACTTCTAAATCATAGTCATCAAGGCAATACAACCTTTTGGATTCATTAGGCAAGGCACCTACACAAATCTCTATCCTTTAACTATTGTGTATATCACTGAATCACAAGGTTGTCTTAAACTAGGCAAGTAAGGTTTTTACTATTCCTAGAAACATAAATGTTTGTTAGTTTTAGACCATGTATGACATCTTGCTACCATGCACCATGTTACATTTACAACATCAAGCATGATGTACCTTACCACAATGATCCTCTCAGCATTGAAGTCTTTGTTTAAAAACTCAAAATTAGACGAGTCTTGATAGATGGAGGAGAAAGCCTAAATATCTATGCTCTGAAATTTGTTTAAACATTTCAGTTATCTAAGGGATTTATTGAACTATAAAAATGATAGTAGTAATTAGAGCATATAATTACTATCAAAGTTTGACTCATAGTTCAAAATATCATTAATCAAGTCTTGGATCTTGATGTCCCCTATAACTTTCTCCTTGATTGACAATAGATTCATGCTCAGAGGCCTTCCTTTCCACATATCAAAATTGCATAAAATTTTTCTACAATGGAGTTGATATCACTATATGAAGTGATCTCGACCCTTTTCAGTATTACAAAAACTTAAGAGGGATTCCTTAATGTCAAGTACCTATCAACTAAGAAGCTTCATCATCCACCACCTCTATCTATGTTGATCCTTTCTCTGTCCAAATATTTCATTCCATATTCCTCCCATCCTGAGATGAAGGTCAAACTTTGTGACAAAGGGTGTGGTGAGTACATCATTGGTGACTTATTTTGCATTGGCAAGTTTGTGAGGCCTACCACAGCCCGTCATAGCTTAGCATTATTTTTCCTTATTATACTCTTTAGGTAGCATTGATTTTGATACACTTGGACTATTTGAAAACATGTTATTATTTGAGGATCTATAAGATCATATGCTATGTTATTCATCATTTTGGTTATGGTGTGTACCTACTTATGTGATGCCTTATGTTAGTTAATGCAGATTATTTATGTGGTTAAGTTTTGATGATGCAGTACGACGGATATATATGTTAGATGTTATCAAGATGCAGATTGACTTATAAGTTTATGATTATGCATATTGGATTAAATGCATATATTTTTTAAGTTAAGAAAAATCATTGGATAATGCAAGTGTTAGTGAATATATGTTTGAATTACAATATGTATCATGCTTTGTTTTATGTGTTGATTTCTTGGACTACTGATGTGTGCAATGAGTGTGCAGGAAATGAACCATGGTTCTAAAATGGGGATTAAGGAATGAACCTATGTAAATTATTTAAAGCTAAGGTTATGTCTATATAAAGAGACATGAACCTCGTTGTTATGTGTTTTATTCATAAAAGTAATATGAATGAATGTATTTAAATTCAATTTTGTAAATGTGTAAATAATTCATGTCTTATGTGTAATTATGTTGTGTCGCTTGATACATGTGTGTGTAATGTGTTGTCATGACTAATAAATGTAACTAGGATAGGTTTAACTCTAACTATGGGGTTACCCAGTATAGTTCCCATGCTTACCCTAGGGTTGGGAAATATCAGATTGAGTCAAGTTAGTTGAATTTCGTGGGTTAACTTTAGGTGGGGTTTAGGAGGGTCAATTAGGCTTCCAGAAGGTATTTAGGGTTAAATTTAACCACCCCACTTGGTACCCTATGGTTTAGGGGTCAATTTATCTTTTTGAGGGGCCCATAACTCATTTATGGCACCTCCAAAATATCCCATTTAGAAAGTGGCAAAAATCAGAGTTTAGGAATATAGTCAAGCTCTCTCCTCTCTCCCATAGGAGCCTTTAAGTCCATTTATGAGGGAGAAGGAAAGTGGAAGGAGGTGATATACTTGATTCACTTCCTCATTAATGAAGAATTAGATATTTTTAGAATGAATCCTTTTTAGGGATATTTGGGAGGAAAGTGAGGGTTGTTCACCCGCTCTCTATTCTTAGAGACCTCTAGTTTTGGAAGGTGGAGAAGGAAGAAGGTATAAAGGGAAAAGATCTTCTCAAAATCATTCATTTTCCTTAAGCTTTGACTTGAGGTTTGTTTTCTCTTTAGAGAAGATTAGTGTAGATTTGATTTATGTATGTTGAAAGATTGGAAGTCCTATTAATGGAGTCTTGAGTAATTTTTTTGTAACTCCATGGATGTTCATGGAGGTCCTAGTATTTTTTTGTTTCATTTGTATTTATATTGTTATGGGAGTCTTCAAGGAACACTCGCCCTTGGGAGGGCAGAGTAACCTTGAATGGGTGAAAGGCTAGAGAATACCCTTGCAGTGTAGAGTCTCTCATGTGTGGAGGGAAGAACATGGGTGTTTTGGTCTCCATGATGCCAAGCATTCCCAAGGGCATTTGGGGGACATAAGGAAACTTGATGGCTTGAAGACATGGATCTAATTTGTGAGGAGAAGGGATTTTGAGCCCATGTGAGGCCTATGGTTCTTGTTTTTTATTGGCTTCTCCTCTAGGGTAAGGTCCTCTTTCAGCCCTATGTTTTAGGTCTATTGGAGACCTTTGTTAAAACCCTGGGATTGGGTGTTTTCTTGTGTTTACCTGATTTCATTCTTATTGATGTTATGGTTTTGGTTGTTACCTATCTCATTCATATTTCCCCAAGCTTGGGGGTGGCCTTGTAAAGGCCTAGGTTGGGAGGTGAGCCTCCATGGTCAACCTATTATATTTCTATGCAGATTCAGTTTGGATCTCTTGGAAGACTTGTGTTGGTGATCCTGATGAAAACCACCACTTGGTGATCTTGTGATCCACCCTTGTAGTTGGTTTTGTTTTAAAGCCATGATGTTTAACATGGAATCTTGTATCTTTTATAGAAAGGGAATATTGGTAAAGTAGGAAAAAATGTGTATTTAAAACCAAATTCTATATGAATGGAAAAAGGAAATATTTCTCCTTTTTGTTGTAAGGAAGTTGTAAATTTATATGAAATTTTTGTAGCTAAGAGAAAACTAGTCTATGTGCTTTTAAAGTTTATACTTCTTTGAATTGGAATAAATCTAATAAATGATGTGACAATAATTTTATAATTATACATAGCCATGTTTAAATACTTGGTTTCCTAAAGACTAATTGGATTATGCCTTTTACCACACACACACACACACAGATATATATATATACCCTCAAGTAAATTTTGCTTTAATCTCCTGTAATATTATAACCAGTTTATTTAATTTAAAATTTACTTGAGGGTGTGTGTGTGTGTGTGTGTGTGTGTGTGTGTGTAACTAAATTACTCCCGCAAATGTTTGGGTTTCATTTTAGTAAAAATGAATATTAAATCAAATTTGGATGGGGAGAGTCGAAGCCCTACCCCAACCCCTCTCCTTTTCTCATGTTCAGTGGGGGTGGTGTCTCCCACTGTGGTTACACAGTGGGGGGGGGGGGGGGGGGGGGGGCGTTGACCGCTCCGCCCTACTCCCCACTTTTCTTGACACCTCCCCCTCGTAGAGGATTACGCTGTCGGTGTCGAACACCCTTACCCCTCTTGAAAAGAATGGCTCCGCCCACTATCCGCTCGCAACTCCTCCCTCCAATAGCATTCAACCACCACCAACCTCGCCTCCCTTCTCTGCAAAAAAAAAATTCAGCCACTTCCGCCTGCTACCACCATTTCGTTGCCACACACATGTTTTTGTCGCCACACAGATTCCACCTCTTTGTCCCTTCATGGAAGCATGAATAGGGTTTTCAAACACTAGCCCTCTATTCAAAAAATAAAATATTAAGAAATAATCATAAAATATAGAGGCATCAGGTTTTTAAAAAAATGTATTAAAACATGTGTATTTATAAACTTTAATTTTAAATCTGATATTAGATTTTTTGGTTATTAGATTTCAAAAGGATTTCAAATTAAATCCAGTGGGGCTCATAGTTGAAAAGATTGACTTTAGTTAGAAGCATCTAGATTTGTATTAAATTTATAAGTTAATAAATAGTTTCTTTTAGATAATTAATTAATCTAATTTTGAAATTGGTATATTAGATTAATAAAGATTATTTTTATAATGAATTAATGAGTCGAGTATATAGGAATTTATACTTTTCTTTCTTAAATAGGTATTTACATTTTAGATTTGTTAATCAAGGTTATCAATTAGGTAATGTAATTCTATCATTTATTTAATGTTATTATTGTTATTTAAAAAATATTACATCCCTTTTATTTTGTCCAAATGATCCAACAAGGTTTATTCATTAGGTTACTCAGATGAACTTAATAATTTATTAATTGAATTGATTTTATATCTTTTGTGACTTTAATTAAATTAAATAAATAAGTTGCTCATCAAGATACCAATTTAATAATAACATGTGGATATTAATATTATTAATGCATATATTCAAATTATCGAATGGGTAAATTAAATTATTAATGATTCTCTATAGCCTTATTGGGAACTTAGTCTCTTGGGAAACAATTTTTAGGGACAGTATGTTTAAATGAGTTAACGTAGTCAAACCTAGTCAACTTGGTTAAACTGAGTTATTTTGAAATGCGTCTTTTAGTAAAATGATTAGCGATATCAATCATTTTTAGGGAGTTTGATCGAGTCTTGTTGGTCTCGATGTCCCTTGAACCTAATCGAGGTTCTTATCTTACAACTGTAAACCTTACTAATAGTTAACATTGAGGCATGTGCGTGAACAAACATAGATATTATTAGTTTAAAAAAAAAAATTGTTGGTGTGTTTTGCCCAACTTTTGGGCATGAAAAAGTTTCCTTCCATGCCTAAATCTTATGGGAAACCGTATTCGATCCATAAGGACCCCAAATTTATTATACACTATCAACATCTTAGTAGCCTCACTAAGTAGAGAGAACTAGGAAAAGAAACCATAGAAGGGGAAATTTTCTTAGCTTTATAAGGATGAAGAATATGTAGAGCCTCTTAAGCTATCAATGAACAATTTGGCAAGGGCTTTAATATTATAAAACAAAAAAATATAATGGACACAATGTCGTAAGACTTCAAAAACAAGGGAATAAAGAGACTATTCAACCCAAACATTTTTTCAAGAGTAAAGGGATTGGGTGTCAAACACTGATATTAGGTTCTTGTACCACTAATTTTCATTTGGGTGAAAATATAACCCTTGTAAATGGTATCAAGACACCTGATGATGGTACTAATGTAGAATCCTGAAGGAAAAATATATTGATGGTCATACCTAGATTGAATCCTTTTAGGACCCTGACAATACCCCATTATTTTCCATAACTATCATATCCTTAGCCTTTAAAAATATTGATGATAACCTATCCTTATTCCATCCACATCTTATCAATTGGGATCAACAAGGACCACTGAAATTGGATACATTTAAAAATAATGAAACTTACATTGAGTTTATGAAAAATTGAAAGGGTATTCCCCTTAGTGAACATAAAGTTGAATTTACCATATATATTGATGATACAGCTTACTTTGGAGAGTCTAATCCACCTTCTGGTCACAAAAGTGATGAAATAAAAAAAATATCAAAGATAGGTCTCCAGGTGAAAATCAAAAGGTCCCTTTTGAACAAGAAAATGTAAAAACAAATGACATATTTGAAGATCTAAACCTCTCTAAAGTGCATGAGGATGGAAGGTTGGATACAATTCCCATGATTCAATATATATCTCTATTTCTATCAAAAAAATCATAGGAATTCAATACCAGTATATTAGAAAATTCAATGATCATATACTTTGTAGTCTCCCTAATAGAGACAGAATGAACAAACTTCATTAGATTATTCATAGAGAGACAAATCAATATCACTTATTCTTATGCTACCATTCCTAGGATATATCATGAACTAATTTTTCATCACTTACCTCTTTATCTAGGTGCAAAACCTATCAATAAAAAACTATCATAGATGCACCCTTAGATTTCTTTATTGGTAAAAGTTGAGTTGAAGAAGTTGACAAAAATCAGTTTTATTGGATTCGTAGACTATGTTGAATGGAGATCCAATCTAGTATCAGTCACCAAGATGAATGGGGACACATGATCCTATACAAACTTTAGAGATTTGAACAAAGCATGTCCAAAAGATGGCTTCCCATTACCCAATATAGACATGATTGTAGACCTAACATTTGGATATGAGATATCACTCATGGATAAATTTTATAGATGTAATCAAATCAAAATTGCTCCCCAGGACCAACATAAGATAGATTTCACATTTCCTTAGGGTAATTACTACTATAATGTTATGTATTTGGACCTCAAGAATGTTGGAGAAACCTATCAGAGCGTCATGACGACTATTTTGCATAACATGATGAATAAAGTGATGGAATATTATGTAGATGATATCCTTGGTAAATCATTCTCACAGGGAAGTCATATTGATGTTCTAGCATTGATCTTCAATAGATTAGGTAGTATAAAGTCATATTAAACCCAAAGAAATGTGCCTTTAGAGTCATTTTTGGAAAACTATTGGATATATTGTCTCTTGCAAAGGTATTGAGGTGGATCTTGCAAAAGTGAAATCTATCATAAATATCCCTCCAACATCTAATCTAAGTCTTCTTCATAGTCTCCAATGTAAGATACAGTTCATTTACAGATTTATAGCATAGTTAGCAAACAAATGTCACCTTTTTCAACATTTTCTTCACAAGGGTGTCTCATTCAAGTCGACGTTAGTGTCAACAAGTTTTCCATCATCTCAAGGGTTACATATTATCACATTTAGTACTAATGCCACTAATCAAAATAAAACCTATGCCTATCCACATAGTAGTGACAACATCAGCATTAAGAGCTCTCCTTGTTTAGCTAAATGAAGGAAGACACGAGAGAGCTATATATTAGATCGATCTTACTTTAGTGAGGTATGAACTTAATTATACACCTATTAAGTGTGCATGTTTAGTTTTTGTATTTTCTTCACAAAATATCCAACACTACATGCTAACTGATTAGGATAGGATCATAGTAAAATTAGACCCCCTAAAGTATCTACTCAACAAAGAAGCTCTCAATGGTAGATTGGAAAAATGAGCAATGGTTCTAAGTGAGTTTGGCATTGAATAGGTTGATTGAAAAGTAATAAAAGAACAAGTAATATTAGATCAACTAGAATTTGCACCACTATAGGAACCACTCCATATTCTCTAGTATTTGCTTCTAGATTTATCCTTCCCATTGAGGTTAATTTACCATCTTTGAGGATCTCTATGTATCACTCTGTGAACTACGAAGAATATAGAGTGACTAGACCACATGAGCTAGAGTAGCTAGATGAGAAACATCAAACCCTTCTAAACCACTTGAAAGCCTATTGGAATTGTCTCCATCTTAACTATAACAAGATATTTTGAGTTCAATGCTTTGATACTAATGACTTAGTCCTTAAAGAATCATTTTTTAGCTTGATAGAGACAAACCAAGAAAATTTAAGCCTAATTGTTTGGGTCCTTATATTATCACTATATAATACATATTGAGTGCATATTAGCTTACTACTCCCAAAGGTGAACCACTTCCAAATCCTATCACTAGCATGCACCTTTTCACATTTTACACATGACCCTCGAGAATTTCCCTCAAGAATCAAAAAATCCAAAAAAATGTAAAAAAGACAAAAGAATCGTCACCTTGATGAAAACCTCACAAACAAACTTCTTGTGTGACACCAAAAAAATTACAAACTAAGAAAATATTTTTTTTCTTATTGTGAAAACCACTTTGGTGGCACCTTAGGAAAGTAGCATGGTGAAAACCTCTTGTAGGCACCATGTGTAGTAGATCATGCTCTTCTATATATTATCATTCTATCTGATATTTCACCCCATCCATAATAAATTAAATACAAATCCTTTGATAATAAAACCCCATTTTCTATCCATCCATCCATGAAAAACTCTTGACACACCTCTCATGGCTTGAGATTTTTTAATGTTTAGCATCACCTTTCATTCCATCCCATTATAAATTCAGTCCACCTAACCCATTCTACAATAAACGACCCTATATCTTATTGGGGGTAAGTCCTTGACCTAAGTTTCTAGACTTGATCTTTGACATCACATCAGAGGATACACTACATTCAACGCCACTACGCAATCTAATTTCAATAATAAAATTTGAAAATCCTATAATAATAAAAATTTGCCCATCACAATCCATCAACCAAAATAAAATTTCTCTTGCTAAGAGACTGACACTTTGAGTGAACACTATCAGAAAAGAATGCAAAACATTGAGCTTAACAAATCATAAATCAATAGACAACCTAACAAGCTAGCCTACAATCAAATTGATTGATTTCCTAACCAACATTATCTATCATTATCAGCTATAGTTTGTCTCATACGAGTTGTTGCATCATTGAAACCAAACTAGATGTCTTATAAAATATGTTTCATTCCTGAAACCAGACATGATCCTTTGCATCCTATCAAGAAACACTCATCTTGGCAAGATCTAACTGGTTGTTAACTCATTTGGTCCAGTGAGTCTTATCTTTAATTTGATTTATCTTGTATTATGCCCCTATGCTACTCAAGGATATGCACACATGATTAGAGGAACAAGGATAGATCATGATTTTAATTTTGATTTTTGTTTGCAATTTATCTTATTAATTCACAGTCTTATTACACACCAATATATCAAGTAAAGAATTTATATTTCGACATGTAAACCCTAGACTCATGAATTTGAATAAAATACTTTAGAGGTTCCACTATCTTCTCAAATTCTAATACATTTAGATGAAAATCAATCTCAAGTACAGTATTGGTCATCAAAATACATGGTGCTTAATACTATGGATAACAATACACACTTTTCCCTATGAGAGATCTTTTTAATTTTACAAGCAATCTAACATGAACTCGTGATTTCAATGCAATCTTAAAGGACAACTATCAAACCTAATAATTGTGTCCCTTAATTACTCAGACCCTTAGTATCTCGCTCCATCTTTGAAGAAGCTAAATCTACATAAAGATCCTGCAAATGCTGCTAAAAATAGGTTAACTACAAATATCTTTAAAATTATTTTCAATAGTTTTGAAAATAGGCTCAAAGGGACTCCATATATAAGTACAAAAATCTAATTTCCACATCTCCATTTCCATCACCCCTTCAACAAAAGATAAAAAAATAATCATAGCACTAAATATTGAAACCTAGTGAGAAGCTTGTTTCTTGTGTCCCTTTGTATTCCTAATCTACTAGTACGGAATCCAATTGCACATTGAGTATATGTTAAATGAGTTTCTCTAGGGATCTAGGCCTTCACCAATTCACTAGAATCACTAACAATACAAAGTTGCATGAATTTACAAAGCTTTTGCCCAATAAATAAGATATATGTCAACTAAATCAACTCAATTTGTGGGAATTTTTGGAATTGCCATTTACCCATATTAATTGTAAGAAAAAAATCAAATGGTGTTCTTTGGCATGTCACAATGTAGTATGTTAAAGTCAATCACACTAGACATAAAGTAAACCCTCGAGCACATGATGTGAAGTAAACTAATACTACAAAATACAAACCAAACCACAAAACGCAATATTCCAAGAAAATTATAATGTTTGAATGAAGGATATATCCCTTGAGCACCATTGCACTCATGTGCAACCAAACATGCTATCCACACATGCATATTAAAAGGCATTCATTTAAATTCTAATAAAACCCTCCACATAATATTGACTATTAGTTGTGCTTAGTCATTTTTGCTTCCTCCCACAACTCTAAACACTCCATCTTCACTTGACACCTTACATATTACAAATAGGTCACCCATATGGTGAATCACTTGCCCCTTCCAAAACAATCACTCCTAAAAATTATGCAAAATTTATGATTAACATGGTATATTTTTTAGTAAATGAAAACTACACCCCTATCACTATTTCAACCGGGTTCCAAAAATGCAATCAAATCTAGGATATGGCATAACTAGATAGAAACCATACCCTTGTAGTACAATTTTTTTTCAAAATATAATTATCTTCGAATAGTTTCCATTGTCTCCAAATTCTACAACGAAAATGTCATTTTCCCACAATCTTGCTAAATGTCTTCTCTTTTTTAAAAAATGCCCCAAGGAATAAGTTGCAACCTAATACTTTGTGAAATATCACTGTTTTGCACATCTTTGCAACAAGAATAGTGACATTAGTTCATAATTAAACAAACAATAAATGTTATGGAAATAAGAAAGAACATAAATATATGATAACATTGAGAGATCAGAAATATGAGAGTATCACTATAAAATCATAAAAGATTATGTAAGCATAAGAAAGTAAATTTATAGGTTGGAGGCATTGCTTCTAATAATGCATTTGAATGATTTAGATAATGATAAGTTGTCTAACTAAAATATTCTTAATCCTAAAGTATATACATATAAAATTACACATACAAGATATGCATAATCCAATGGTAACTCAAAGGGGCCCAACAAGATTGATTTGAAACTTTAACTTGACACAATATTTAGATAAACAAGCAAATAATTATGAAGCTTCTTAGCTAAAAAAGAAAAGTGAAGCTTTTCCATAAATTTTACCACTATTTTACGAAGTACACAAGCAACATAATCAAACCTTGGTAGCTCTTAGTAAATACACAAAGTAAAAGTTACTCCATCAAATGATACAAAAGTAAAGATGTAACATACCATATGCTTTAATTGATAACTAGAAACAAACAAGAGTTACTCCATCAATTTATATGATAGTAGAAACAACAAATATGTTTGTTCTCCCCCTCTATTGGCTACTTGGCATGGTTCCTGTTGTCACAAAAGTTTGCATCCTTGCTTGGTGTTTGACCCTTAAGCAACCTTGTGAAATATGGAAACAACTTCCAAGTGTGGGACCTTGCGCAAATGAAGTTGAATCTCTGGAGAAGGTCGGCTTCTTTTCCAATTATGGTGCAGTGTTGAACCAACCCAACACGTCGTGTTAAACCAACCTAACACCTAAAACCTACTTCTAACCTAATCTAATAGGTTCGCAGAAGAAAATGGAAGAAGAAACGAAAAAAAAAAAAGAGGTGATGCACTAGATTAGATCTTGTTTCTCCGTGCCTATGATTGCACTAAACATCAACAAAAGACCTCAAAACATACACAATCTCTATTTTAATCTTCCTCCAAAGATATCTATGAAAGCTAGAACTTATGAGATGTTGAAAGGAAAGATAACATTCATAATGCAACATTTATGAGCATAGTTAACAAAACATAGAATCTGATAGCTTATAAAAAATACATTTAAACAAGAAGGTGAGATACTTCACACAAGGTATTTAAACTAGAGAAGTTAAAAAATAAGGATATTCTATTAATGCAAGGAAAGAAAAAATTACAATTGCAGTGAACCAAAAAAAATCTTACAAACATGCCTTTGTAGATCAGGCATAACTCAGATAAAGCATGGATTACAAACCCTAATTTGAATAGGGTTTGGTCGCAGGACAGCCTAAAAAATATCTTACAAACATGCCTTTGTAGATCAACATAACTCAGATTAAGCATGGATTACAAACCCTAACCTGAATAGGGTTTGGCCGCAAGACAGCCTAAAATATATATTACAAACATGCCTTTGTAGATCAGGCATAACTCAGATAAATCATGGATTACAAATCCTAACCTGAGTTGGGTTTGACTGCAGGACAGCCTAAAAAATATCTTACAAACATGCCTTTGTAGATCAGGCATAACTCAGATTAAGCATGGATTACAAACCCTACCCTGAATAGGGTTTGGCCGCAGAAGAACAGATCATACAAATCAGATTAAAATCCGATCTTTGCCATGTATTTTGATCTCTAAAATGACAGGAGGCTCACTGAATACCCCTGCAGTTGAGAAGAGAAAAGTCATGCCCTGGAGATGGCTCTGCAACAGACATAGTGTGGATTGTGCCTTTGTCAGAGCAGAACAATGCCTGCAGACAAAAGGAAAGCATGCAGAACATCCTGAAATGGCGTGTTCAGAGCCTAAGGAAGTTACGGTGCCACTTGGAGTTGACAGATCTGCAGTCACTAAAAGTAGTTGAGCATTCAATATTAACCTCTTTGCCTAGTAAAACCTGTCGTAATTTTGAAAATCAAGTCTGGGCCGTCAATTTGAATATTGACCGTCAGTGCAGGAAACTCGTGCATTATCAACGATCAGAAGCCGCAAGAATCCCCCAATGCAAGTTTAAAATATGGTCGTTGATGTTGAATCTTACCCTTTTGATCAGACGGCTGGTGGAGAAGTGAAATTAACCTTTTCTTTCTTAAAAATCCCAATGACCTCACGATGTAGTGCTCCATAAGCAGCTGACTTAGCATCTGCACGTACTATTTATTCTTATCCCTAGTCCCATTGCCAAGTCCTTGGAATGTCAAAAGAAATTCCCACCAGCATGTACTATCTATTCTTATCGCCAAGTCCCATTGCCAAGGCATGAAGGAAACAAGAGTTTAGGGATTAAGCCTTAGGGTTGATAACATTTTTGGTTAGCAATCAATCTTAGATAACATCGAAGAATTGGAAACTAATGTTGGATAACATGACATATTGGTCTTGTGTCAATATGACAGAGTTTTAGTTCATGATGAAGGTGTCTCGGATCTATTATCTTTGTTGGGCTATTGTGGCAAGAAATTCTGATGGTTACTTAATAGAAGCTACTACAAATTGTACTTGTTTGCATGTTGTTTCAAGCACATTTAATGTTTTGGGGACTATATCTTCCAACAATGATCGTACAAATGGACCTCTCGCATTATTTATCATGCAAGCATATTTTGTCTCTCAAAGGCATCCTCTTCCTCATGCCTATTATTGATGGTATGATGATTCCTACCCTTGCAACTCTTGGTGTCAACCATGGTTCAATTGATGTTGGTGGTTATATTTTGGTTGTTGACCTTTGTGTTTCTAGAGACTCTATTTCAACCCTTGCAAATCCTCCTAGGCATCATGTTGTTGTAGGCGAGAAGCATGGTGCTCCTATTTCAAGTCACCATTGATCTTTTGCATCCTTTGTCAAATTTACGGTTCTAACCCACTCCTTGCAACAAAGACAAGATTTATTCTCTTCCCTACTCAAATCCTCCCCTATAATGGTTTGTACACAAGACATGATTGAAAATGACCAAGATTTTATTCAAGAAATTTTGGCCTTATCATGACCTTTACAACTAGGTTTTCAATTCTTGAAAGTTTGTCATCAATTGTGAGATCAAACTTTTCCCTTATACAAATAAATTGTTTATTGCATCTTTTGGTTCTTCAAAGAACAAGGATTTGGTATGTGATGACATGTTATGGATCTAGGAAAATCATTGTCTCTTGGTCAAGCCTTGGACTACGTCTTCCAACCCCTTTTTTAAACCTCTCAATTTTTTACCATTGTGGGTTGGGGTTCTTAATCTCCCTCTCTAATTTTGAGAAAATTTCTACTAGGACGGAATTAGTAATGCTATATGTCATTTCTTAAAATTTCTTACTATATTGGTCATGTTGCATCTACTCATATTCTAGTGGATATTGATATTCTTCAAGCCTCTTCACAAAGATATTATTTTGATGGGTTATAGGTTTTGGACTAAACTATTTGACTATTTGGATATCCCCTTTAGATGTAGATTGCTTTTTATCGTCCACTTTCCTGATGTAGGGGTGCAACAATGTGGTGGAATTTTTTCCACAAAGATCACTTAACTATTCATGCTTTCTAATTCTCGGTATGATGGTTCCCTTCAAGATGTTGGTTCTTCTCTTTTGGTATCAACTTCTCAAGCAATTGGTTTAAGTTTCACTCTTATTGCTCCATCAACTCCTATTCACAAGCCACACCCACCTTATGCTCCAATTGGTTAGTCTACTATTTTATCAATTTCAATTTCACTTCATCTTGCTCACGAGGAGGTTGTTTGTTGATTGGCTTCTTAGATTTAACATTCCTCATTTTATTGCATCCATGGATGGGCCCTTTGTCAGGAGTCCCCCAACACACTGCCCCAAGCAACCTTGTCCACCCCCACCCTTGCTTCTCCAAAAACTATGGATCTAAAAGATAGCATTTCCTAAATAGCAGTGATAGCTTGAAACTGAGGTAGATAATAATATAGATTTGATGTTTAATCTAAATAAAATTTTAGTTCAATCCTTTTGCCAATCTAGGGATGCAAACTTACAAAACACATAATGGCTATATGCATAAGGGTTGCAAGTGGTGAGGTAAGCATGAATGAGATATTACTATTCAAAACCTTTCTTTTGAAATTACTACTTAAATTCTAAATAACACTACTAAACAAATCATTTACGTCAGTACAAGAGTTGTGAGAAAACCATAATTAATAATTGACTATAAGAACTATACATTGATGGAAAAAAAACTATAGCTTTCATGCTATAAAAAATAATGAAACAAAAATTATCTAGAGATAAATATTAATCAAAAATTCATTGATAAAGTAGATAATTAAAATAGTCTATCATTTCTACATTTATTCAAACCATATAAATGCATCCTAAACTCAAATCAAATAACAAAATAAATGGAAATACAAAAAATCAATCAAATGTTCCTCCTTGTTTGTGGGCCTCTCTCTCAATCCATGCTAAATGTGAGCTATATTATTGTGTTTATTAAGAAGCTCTAATATTGCCTCCACTTGTAATCGTATTTGGTGCAGCAACACCCCTCCAAAATGAAGGAGACTAAACTTGTTAGGAGTTAGGAGTCCTAAGGATCAAATGATCCATCTATGTAATAATGATCCAATTGTAAGACCATTTGACAAGTTGGCAACTCCTATAAGCCACTTGGTCAAAGTAGGTCAAAAGGATCTAAATTTAGTATAGGACATGTTTTGTTTTCATTTTTGGTCATTTGGATCCATTTGGGGTCCATTAGGGGTCTTAGAATGCATCCAATGCATTAAGAGCAAAAGTTGTTATAAAAATACAAAATTGCAAAAGTTGTATTTTGCAACTTTGCAAGAAATGTTGCATTCTTCTTTGTATCAACTTCCCAGCTTCTCCAACGGTCTGAAACTTTCAAAAATCAGTTGGGAATGTTAGGGAAAGCATATTTATACTGGATTGAATCAAATTCAATCGATGATGTTGAGATATGTAATTTTTGGATGTTGATGAATCAATAAGACAAAATTTTGGTTTTATAGTAACATCGAATTTTCATGGTGTCTTGCTTGGTCCTTTGTATTTTTTGATTGGAAGTCCTACATGGTGGACAAGGCACTTGAAATATATCTCAAAATCGTCTAGTAAGAAGGCTTGATCAATCCACTTGAATATTTTTTTTAATGTCTCTCTTACTAGCATCCGTGTGTTCAGAATAAGGGTATTACACCAAAATGGCCCTAACTTAAGTTGTCACCAATGGATCACTAAGGCCATTTTGGAAATGCAATTTATGGCTACGTATTGTAGGATTCCAGAGGTAGGAGGGTGGAAGTCATCGGCATCTAATTTTAACACCCAGCCCTAGACCAAGCATGACCATGTGCTTGGTGACAGTTTTTGAGAGTTGAGTGTGCAGAGAAACCTTGGGAGTGGATGTGTTGAATTCAAAGGTGGATTGGGAGTATTCATACATTTAAGGACATGTTCCATGGATTGGTTTAGTTCTGGGTGTCTTCTGGTGAATATTTGTTTTGTAAAACGAGGGCTAATTAGGGCTATTAGGTATCCCTGGTATAATAGAGTTTTGGCATTGAATCAGAAGATATGAACCTGATTCTTCAGGGTTTGAAGTATCTCCATAAAGGGTGTCTGCATATTTGACCAGTTCAATAGATCCTTTGGATTTTTAAGGATTTATCCTCAGAAAAGACTTTGGTTAGGGCTACTAGCCGAGTAAGCCTAAAAGGCTTAATTTCACTGTTTTGAACTTTGGGGTCTTCTTGAACACTTGGAACCTTCTAGTCTGAGTAAAGAGGATATGTTGGGATAGTAGGAAGCCAAATCCACTCCCTAACTTGGTGGTGTATGCACCCTAAATTGGTCGCCTAGACTTTGAGCCCCATTTTCTCAATTTATCATTTTATCAAATTTATGAATCAATGCTTTGGAACATTTTCAATTCAAATCAATTTCCTTGATCAAATTGTAATTAATTCAATTATTCAATTATTTCAATATTTCCTAAGGTTTGATCATTTTTATCTAATTAAAAGATTTAATTTTCTTTTTAATTAAATAAAATTTATCTTATTTAATTAAAAGATTTAATCTCCCTTTGAATTGAATAAAATTCATCTTATTTAATTAAAGTAAATTTCTCCCTTTTAATTAAATAAAATTCCTCTTATTTAATTAAATTTGATTTCCCCCATTTAATTAAATAAAATTCTTATAATTTATTTAATTGAAAGAAAACCCATCTTTTAATTAAATAAATAAAAATCCCCACTTAAAGCACTTTATTTGATGAAAAAGGAAATGAATTAAATGAAAAAGTAAATAAAAATGCATTTTTCATCACATCCTCCTAAGTGGTGGGATTTTGCCTCTTAATCATAGCCTTTGATTTTTGCCTCTTAATCGCAATCGTTCACTTTCCTTTAAAAGGAGACCTCTCCTTCTCATTTAGATATCATCTTTTGCATAGTATTGTTATGATGTAGGTTTGGAGAGCAATTTTGGAGGAGGATTTGAGCACTTGAGCTTGGATATTGCAACTTCTCTCTTCTTGTCTCACTCTTCTTGCATTCATGGCTCCTCATGTAGATTAGATTCATGTTTATTTTCATAGATTAATCTTGCATTTGTATTTATTTTCATAGAATAATCATGCATTGTTATCATTTAGATTAATTTCCTTTCATGCATTGTTATCATATAGAGTAGATCTCATTTTCATGTATTTGAATCTCTCATTTTATGGTGTACTTGCATAGGCACTAACTAGGTCAATCTGAGGGCCTCCATTTCACACATTTGCACTCCATGACTAGAGAGCTATGGATCGATATTTGAGGCCTCATTCTTGAGCAACCTTGGATGGAAT
>MU228205.1:231720-241856 GCA_018584345.1 Thuja plicata
AGATCACCATGTCTCCTCTAATCGACATGTGGGCATAAAGTCAAAAGAGATATCTAAGAAGAAAACTACAAGACAAGTATGGGTTCCAAAATCCATCATTGAAGATATTCTCTCTAAATCATCAAAAAGAAATAAAAATCCTATGGCTATATGGATTCCAAAGTCTCTCTTGAAAGAGTATTATGTTGAGAAACAAGTGAAGTTGACATTCAAGCTTCCAAAGGCTTCCACTTCATCTTCTTCCAAAAACATTATTTCATTCCATGCGCCTAAACCGCAACCTCTGTTATCCATTCACCATATTCCTTTAGTTACATTTCCTTCATCCTCTCACCACCCTTCAAGGTGTGTATCGACGTTGATCTTGCCTTCCTTTTCGTCTACCCTTTCACAATTCTTCCATTCACTATCCTTCTACCTTCTACTCTTTTTCCTCATTTTCCTATTCCTCCTATCTTCCAACCTCACTCGATTTGCATAAAACCTTATCTTCCATTTTTCTCTTTCATCTTCCCTTCCCTATCAGCATCTTTGAGCATATTATTTTAAATCCTTGGCATATCATGGTTTATCCTTTCAAGGAGCATTATCTAAAAATCTTGCCTTCTTCCAAAAACTTCAAAAAAATTCAAAAATTCAAAATATATATATAAAAAAAAAAATTATAAAAAAAAAGAGAAATAATTTCGTCCTATGGTGAAAACCACTCCCTTGTGGCACCTTGGATAAGTACCATGATGAAAACCCAAAAATTAGTCATCATGCATAGTTCTTCTACATCTTTCATCCGTTTCGTATTCTCTCTTTGATCTTGACAATGTTGTTCTATACACGAACATTTGGGCTATCTTGTGAGCTATCTTACGATGATCTTGCTTTCATTCCTTTCATGTTTAGCCTTCATATCTATCTTCCTGCATTCATCTTTGCCTATCGCTATCATTTTCCCCTTTGGTCTTGATCTAATAAGAAAAAAAGAGTAAAACGCGGTGCTATGAAGCCTCTTGACATGTCTACTCCTTTGGATTGCATCCTTTCCTGCTCTTGCATTACATTTTTGTGACTTATCCTATGTTGGCCTTTTATTGCTTGTCCAAATGTGCTTTACATGATGTTTCTTTTCATTTCCCTAGCTTGGGTACTCTTGAGGAGTTTGCCTTTGAGGATTGCTTCCCTTCATTCTCCTTCATTCTCCTTCATTTTCATGTCTTCCATCTTTTCCACCAGCTTCCTAATCCCTCCTGTCCTCCACCTTGTTAAACATTGGGACTGCGCGATGTGATCTTTCTTGGGAGTTTGATGCCCATTTTGTCTGGGGGCATCTTTTGTACATAATTATTGATCCTGAAAAAATTCTAAAAAAATGATATATTGTCAAAAATTCTAAAAAATCAGAAAATGTCCTGAAAAATGATCATCTTAGTGAAAATATAGAAATAGGCGCTTTGATGTATCTCCAAAAAAATTATATATTCCAAAAATTTAAAAAAAATCAAAAATCTAAAAAATTCAAAAAAAAAAAAAGTGCCTTGGTGAAAACCTGGAAACAGGCGCCTTGGTAGAAATAATTCAAAAAAAATTTACAAAAAGTCCTGAAAAAAGAAAAGAAAAAATGAAAGAGAAAAAATTGTAATAAAATCCAAGTGGTGAAAACCTGGAAACGGGCGCTGCTTGAGGCCTTTGCATCCCTATTTCTTAGCGCGTGTCCTCGACACAGCCTTTTTCCATCATGTCTTGTCCTTGTTGCCTTGGTCTGGAATTGGTCTTTGTCTTTGTCTAGGGGGCATAGCTGTGTTATCTTTGGTCTCTTGGACGCGTTATTCTTTAGGGCATCTCAAAAATGGTGTTTTTCAACACCACCCCAACTGTATTTTTCAATACAACCCTTGACATTGAGTGTTTTTCAACACTTATCGGTTTGGTCTTACCCAGTTTTGTCATGTGGCCTTACTTGCTTGCAAGCAATCAATCCTTATCCTTGGAACTCGGTATCAGTTAACACACTTAAATTTTTAAACGCAACACTTAATGCTTGAGCTATGTCATGATCTTTTCTTTGTGTGCTTACTGTTATTGATTTTCGTTGAGTTTCCTTATCTAATAAATCTCTCTGTGATGCATAGCTAGAGGACTTGGGGCATGGGGCATGTTTTTATTTGCTTCTTGCTTTATGCTTCACTATTTTTGCACAATCGTTTTGCTGGTCATCCTGGCCTCTATGCCTTGATGCGAGCGTGGTTTTGCTATATTAAATCGGGTAAGCTAACATCATATTCATCTTGACCTTTATGTCTTTGATGCTTATGTTAGAATCTTTCCACATTTCAAATCTGATATACATCACATTCATATCTTCATAGTTGCACTCGTGATTAGTGATGGTTGTGTGATGTTTCCGATATAAATCACATTCATATCTTCATAGTTGCACTTGTGACTAGTGATGATTGTGTGATTTTTTTATGTCCATTAATAATGGCCCAATGATGAAAATAAGTTCATTAACATTCTCTAATGAATGATGAACACAAGATCCTATGTTTGTTGCTCTATTGCAAGTATGCCTTTGCATTTTCATGTAGCTTGCATTGTTAGACTTCATGTTAATTTGCATTTTTAGGCTGCATTATGAGTTTTAGGGTTTCCTTCATCTTTCTTGTGGACTTTTAATCAACTATGATCCCATTTTGATCTTTATTTCCGTATCTTCTTTCATGATCTCAACCGAAATTTTTCTATCTTATACAGTTGATTAATTTTGGGGCATTCTCTTTCTTAAGGCAAATTCTCTTTCTTGTCTCCATTTCTTTCCACCTCTTCCAAACTTCTATCTTCCATTCACTTTCACCCCACTTCTTCTTCTTCTTCTTCTTCTTCTTGTCCTTCTTCTTCTTCTTTTTCTTCTTCTTCTTTCTTCTTTCTTCTTCTTCTTCTTCTTCTTCTTCTTCTTCTTCTTCTTTTCTTCTTTTTTTCTAATTCAACCTTGGGGCATAATATTTCATGCTTGATGATCTACCTTCGTTCTGTGACCCTTATATCTTTCATCTTACATCAAGAACCTTATCTTTAGTTTGTTTTGATCAAAATTTATCAATTTGTTGTTTCTCCTCTATCTCATTTTGATTTTGATCACGAGGGGGTAGTACCTATCAAACTTCAATCTTTGATTCAGCTTTATCAATTATATCAGTATTTCTTGAGATTCTTATCTTTGACATGTCAATTACTTATTTCAGTGTTGACTTTGTCTTTTTCAATTGTGTTTATTTTTGTCCTGATGTGTTCCCAAATTGATCACACGTTTGGGTTGTTTTGTGATCCCAAGTCGACCTCACACTTCAATTGCATTCTTTGACTACATGTGTTCCCAAGTTGACCACATATTAGTCAAAGAGGGGCAAATGTATGCACCCTAAAATGATCGCCTAGACTTTGGGCCCCATTTATCATTTTATCAATTTATCAAATTTTTGAATCAATGCTTTGGAATATTTTCAATTCAAATCAATTTCCTTGATCAAATTGTAATTAATTTAATTTCTTCAATTATTTCAATATTTCCTAAGGTTTGATCATTTTTATTTAATTAAAAGATTTAATCTCCCTTTTAATTAAATAAAATTCATCTCATTTAATTAAAAGATTTAATCTCCCTTTTAATTAAATAAAATCTTATTTAATTAAATTCAATTCCTCTCATTTAATAAAATAAAAATTTTCTAATTTATTTAATTATAAAGAAAACCCCTCTTTTAATTAAATAAATAAAAATCCCCACTTAAAGCACTTTATTTGATGAAAAAGGCAATAAATTAAATGAAAATTAAATAAAAATCATTTTTTCTTCACATCCTCCTAGGTGGTGGGATTTTTGCCTCTTAATCATAGCCTTTGATTTTTGCCTCTTAATCTCAACCGTTCACTTTCCTATATAAGGAAATCTCTCCTTCTCATTTGATAATCATCTATTAATATCATCTTTTTCATAGTATTGTTATGCTGCAGGTTTGGAGAGCGATTTTGGAGGAGGATTTGAGCACTTGAGCTTGGATATTGCAACTTCTCTCTTCTTGTATCATTCTTCTTGCATTCATGGTTCCTCATGTAGATTAGATTCATGTTTATTTTCATAGATTAATCTTGCATTTGTATTTCTTTTCATAGAATAATCATGCATTGTTATCATTTACATTAATTTCCTTTCATGCATTGTTATCATATAGAGTAGATCTCATTTTCATGCATTTGAATCTCTCATTTCATGGTGTACTTGCATAGGCACTAACTAGGTCAATCTGAGGGCCTTCATTTCACACCTTTGCACTCCATGACTAAAGAGCTATGGATCGATATTTGAGGCCTCATTCTTGAGCAACCTTGGATGGAATGATTCATAGAAGTGTGTCAACATTTTAGCACACAAGTGGCTTCCTTTATAGCACACTTAATTGATAATATTGGATAAGGGATTTAATAACCCTTAAGATGGGATTGGACAAGAGAGATTGTTCAATGTTTTTTATTGTTCATGGATAGAGAGTAATATCTTGAAAGTGTAGAGCCTTAGGGAATTGAGGAATCCATCATTTGTATGTTAAACATTTCATATAGTTGGGCTCTGCATCAAGTTGTATCAGAGCAAGGGAAAGTAACCCTTGGGAAGAAGAAGTTGAAGAAGACATGCCGAAAGGAGGAGAAGAACTTCCATAGAGGATGACAAATGTGGAACTTGAAAAAATTGTAAGAGAGAAGGTGGCAGAGAATAGAAAGTTGATAGAAGAGATGGACGAAATGAGGGGCCAAATGAGAGGAAGGAGTGGTGAAGACTCTAGATAAGGTGAAGAATGCGATGATGAGGAGATCCCAAGGCGGGAAGAAGATGAAGTTCCTACAAACCAGATACCCCTCCTAAATGCCCTAAAGTCCATGGAGAGAAGGAATATGGATGGGAAGTTAGAACTGCCTATATTCAGTGGGAGAATGGAACCAGACTTGGTCATGGACCAGATTGACTCCCTCACAAGATTCTTTGAATGCAAAGACATTCCTAAACACCAGAAGGTGAAGATAGAAAAGTCAAAGTTGAAAGGATCTTCTTTGACATGGTGGAATTTCATACAAGATGAGAGAGATAAGGAAGGAAAAAGTAGAATGTCTACTTGGAAGAGAATGGTGAGTTTGGTGAAAGGGGCATATGCACCAAAAGATTATGAGGTACAACTCCATAGGATGATACAAAACCTTAGGAAAAAGGCTATGGACATAAACACATACACTGAAGAATTCATGAAATTATGCATGAAATCCAAGAAAAAAGAGACAGAAGGAGAGAAGTTGGCTAGATACATGAACGGGCTAAAGTTATCCATTCAAGAAGAATTGAACCTATACAACCCTGGAATAGTACAAAAGTTTTACCAATTGGCATCCGAAGTGAAAGAGAAGTTCAAGAGGAGACAAGATCAGAATGGTAGAGGAAGAGGTAGACAGACAAGGGGAAGAAGTCCTTTAATAGGAAGAGGGAATGGTTTTGGTTCCCAATGTGACTCTAATCAAGAACATCACAGAGTTGAAGATAACAACAATGGTTACAACAATAGGGGTAACTTCATAGGAAGGAGACCTAACTTTAGAGGAAGGTCACAAGCGAGAGGACCTATTAGATGTTTCAACTGCAATCAAGAAGGACATATGGATAATAGATGTCCAGAGAAAGCAAACACAAGCTCCATGGGAGAAAGGAGGACAAATATGGTCCAAGAATCAGACTGTCAAAGTACTACATCATATCAGAGTTTGAATTCTCTAGATGCTTATGGATATCCTGAAAGAGGAGAGACCCCAATGATCAGAAGATTTGTTACTATCATGAATATGCTTACCAAGGAGCCCCCACAAAGGAAGTCCATCTTCAAGACAAATTGTAATTCATGAGGTAAGGTGTGCAAAGTTCTAGTTGATTCAGGTTCTACTGAATAATTTGCATCTTTAGAAATGATAGATAAGCTTAAGATTAAAAGGATATCTCACCCTTGTCCATACAAAGTCTCATGGCTCACCCAAGGTCATCAAGCCATTGTAGAAGACCAAGCTTGGGTAGAGTTTCAAATAGGGTCCTACAAGGACAAATGTTTGTTTGATGTTGCAAAGATGGATGATTTCCATCTCCTACTTGGGAGACCATGGCAATATGATCTCAAAGCACACCATGATGTCTTTAGAAACACCTACTCTATCAAAAAAGATGGGAAAGTTATAGAACTATTTCCTTTGATGGAGAATGAAGAAGAGCCTAAAGGAAAGGAGGCTAAGGTGTTGGTGATGGATGTAAAGGAGTTCATGAAGGACGTTGTTGGAGAAGAAGCCTTCTATGTATTGATCCTTGTTCCAAGAACCTTAGGAGTGGATAGAAAAGTATAAAACACAACAAAGAAAGAAAGATTAATAGATCATGCAGTCCAACAGTTACTGGATCAGTATAAGGGCATAATTTAAGATGGGATACCAAGGTCTCTACCTCATGTCAGAGCTATAAATCACTTTATATATTTCATCTCTAGGTCTAATTTACCAAACAAAGCATCATAGAATCTTACACCCCAACAAAATGCAGAGATGGCCAGACAGATTGAAGAGTTGCTATAATTAGGGTTGATTGGAAAGAGTTTGATCCCTTGTGCAGTGTCTGCAGTCTTGGCACCTAAAAAGGAGGGCACTTGGAGACTTTGTACAGACTCAAGAGAAATCAACAAAATAACCATAAGGTATTGTTTTCCCATTCCTAAGATTGAGAATTTACTAGACTGTTTGGGGGGTGCTAAATACTTCTCTAAAATTAATTTAAAAAGTGGATATCACCAAATTAGGATAAGGCTAGGGGATGAATGGAAGATGGCCTTTAAAAAAAATGAGGGGTTATATGAGTGGAAGGTTATGCGTTTTGGGTTGTCCAATGCCCCTAGTACATTTATGAGACTTATGAATGAAGTCTTAAGGGAATTTATAGGGAAGTTTGTAATTGTTTATCTAGATGACATATTAATCTTCAGTAGATCACAGGAAAAGCACCTAAAGCACTTAAACATGGTCCTAAGAAGACTACATGAAGAGAAACTAATGATCAATTTGGAGAAATGTTTTTTTATGTAGGAAGAGATCATATATTTGGGTTTTTTCATATCTCATGGTGAGTTGAAAATGGATCAAGAAAAGGTGAGTGTTATTCTTTCTTGGCCCACCCCTACAAACATTGAATGATGTAAGAAGTTTTCATGGATTGGCAACCTTTTATAGAAAATTTATTAAAGGATCCAGTCATGTTTGTGCTCCTATGCTTGAAACAATAAAGGGGGGTCATAAGTGTAAGTTTGTTTGGAATAAGGACGCCGGTGAGTCTTTTGAAACCCTTAAGAGGAAGGTTGATCAACAACCATTACTTTTCCTACTAGATTTCAACAAAATATTTTAGGTGGAATGTGATGCAAGCCACATGGTCATTGGTGCAGTGCTCAGTCAAGAAGGTAAGCCTATTGCATTTTCAATGAAAATTTGAATGAGACAAAGAGGAAGTATTCCTCATATGACTTGGAGATGTATGCCCTAGTTCAATCACTACAAAAATGGAGGCATTATTTTTTTCCAAGAGAATTTATTGTCGTTACTGATAATCAAGCTCTTAGCTTCATTAATGTTCAAGTGAAGTTAAACCACATGCACATGAAGTGGGTGGAGACCCTACAAGCATTCACTTTCTCTCTCAAACACAAAAAGGGGGTAAAGAATAAGGTAGTTGATGCTTTGAGATGAAGGGTGTTAACCATGAATCAAATTTAATTAGAGAGTGTATGCATAGACTCTTTGAAGAACATGTATGAGTCTGATAAAGACTTTGGAGAGATATATATGAGGTATTTACATCTTTTGGTGAAAGATATCATATAGAGTTTTCTGAATTTTTGACACAAGATGGATTACTTTTCAAGGGGGGACAGTTGTGCATCCTCAAATACTCCATGAGACTAAATATCATTAGGGAGCCATGGCAGGACACTTTGGTCTGGACAAAATACTTGAGTTGGTAAAGAGAAACTACTTTTGGCCAAAGATGCAGTTAGAAATCAGAAAGTTTATTGAGTCTTGTGTAATCTGTCAAAAATCAAAAGGGAAGTCTACTAATGTTGGTTTGTATCAACCTCTCCCCATCCCATCAAGGCCATGGGAGAGCATAAGTAGGGATTTTGTATTAGGTTTTCCTAGAACAAGGAAAGTTTATGCCAGTGTGTTTGTAGTTGTTGATAGATTCAGCAAGATGGCTCATTTATTGCAATGCAAAAATTCTTGTGATGCTTCCTATGTTGGAGACCATTTCTTTAAATAAATTGTTAGGATACATGGTTTTCCTTTGACCATTGTATTAGACAGAGATGTCAAATTCATTGGCCACTTTTGGAGATCCCTCTAGCAGAATCTTGGAACAAATTTGGCTTTCTCATCATCTTACCATCCTCAGACAGATGGGCAAACTGAGGTAGTGAAAAAACATTTGGGTGATTTGTTAAAATGTCTCACTAGGAAATGTGGTGAGAAATGGGATGTGGTGTTATCCCAAGAATAATTCTCATATAATGATACAATGAATAGAAGTTCTGGAAGGTCACCCTTTCAGATTGTCTATGGTCTTCATCCAAGGGGTGTATTGGAGTTAAGGGAGTTGCATCAAGGAGAACCTATTAGTGTAGATGGAGAAGCCTTCTCCACAGCTATCAAAGAGGTACATGACCAAGTGAAGTCACAACTTCAACAATCTGTAGACAAGTATAAACAGTATGCTGACAAAAAGAAGAGAGATGTTCAGTTTAGTGTTGGGGACTTAGTATGGGTTCATCTAAAGAAGGAGAGACTTCCAAAGGGAAATTATACAAATATCATGCAAAGGAAGATTGGACCCTATCAAATTCTCAAGAAGTGTGGCTCAAATGCCTATGAAATTCAACTTCCTTTTGACCTTGGTTTGTCTCCAATTTTCAATGTTTGTGACTTAACCCCATATAAGTGTAGTGTGGATGCGGGTGATAGTTCTCAAATACAAGAAGCCCTTGTTGATGATGACATTCCAAAACATTATCCACCTAACCTAAACAAATTTTGGGATTCAAGAGCTGCAAAGAAGACAAGGAACAAAGAATACCATGAATATCTGGTGTCCAGGAAAGGAAAGCCAGATTTTGAGGTTGTTTGGATGATTGAAGATCAGATCAAAGGATATGGAGTAGATCTTCAAAATCTCATCTCAAGTGAACTTGATATTTCTTCTTCTGGGGAGTATAGTGTAGGAACACCCCTCCAAAATGAAGGAGACTAAACTTGTTTGGAGTTGGGATTCCTAAGGATCAAATGATCCATCAATGTAATAATGATCCAATTGTAAGACTATTTAACAAGTTGGAAACCCTTATAAGCCACTTGGTCAAAGTGGGTCAAAAGGATCCAAATTTAGTATAGGACTTGTTTGGTTTTTATTTTTGGTCATTTGGATCCATTTGGGGTGCATTAGGGGTCTTACAATGCCTATTATTGTTGGTATGATGACTCCTACCCTTGTAACTCTTGGTATCAACCATAGTTCAATTGATGTTGGTGGTTATATTTTGGTTGTTGACCTTTGTGTTTCTAGAGACTCTATTTAAAACCTTTCAAATCCTCCTAGGCATCATGTTATTGTAGGTGAGGAGCATGGTGATCATATTTCAAGTCACCATTGATCTTTTGAATCCTTTGTCAAATCTAGGGTTCCGACCCACTCCTTGCAACAAGACAAGATTTAGTCTCTTCCCTACTCAAATCCTCCCCTATAATGGTTTGCAGACAAGACATGATTGAAAATGACCAAGATTTAGTCTACAAATTCAAGAAATTTTGGCCTTCTCATGACCTTTACAACTAGGTGTAACCACCTGAATTTGGTCTGTTGCAACTATGGACCCTATTTTCCCTAAGTGTGATCATACCATTGATTTATGTCCAAATGACCCTGTTACTGCTTGGCATAATTCTTTTAATCAATTTAATATCCTAGGTGATTTTTATCACTGATTTATATTAACTATTATAGCCATACAATTCAAATCAAATTCGAC
>MU228205.1:267409-282812 GCA_018584345.1 Thuja plicata
TTTTCGGCTTATGCTTTCACTTAAGTGCATATAATTAATACTTTATATTAATTATATTGCGCATCCTAGCTTTTAGGTTTTAGGGTTTGTTCACCTTTTTAAGGTCGAACTTTGTAATTCTCTTCATCAATTCAGATTATAATTATACTCTCATTTTCTGAGCAACTTCTGAGTTCTTCAGCTTTTTCGTTTTTAGCTTCTTCTTTACATCAGGTTCTTGCATGCAGGTGTATTCGGGGTTTGTGGATTTGCATGTTTGCAAAATCCTACATAATGTTGAGGAAGCCTTACAACATCAAAATTGGAAAGAGGTCATGATAGAAGAATATAAATCTATAATCAAGAATGATGTCTGAGACATTGTACATAGACCTAAGGACAAAGCACTTGTCTCCTCTAAATGGCTCTTCAAAATAAAGCATGCAGTAGATGGAAGTATTGAAAAATACAAAGCAAGATTTATCGCCAGAGGTTTCTCTCAAAAAGAGGGAATTGATTATGAAGAGATATTTGCACCTGTTGCTAAATGACATTATAGAGAAAGAAGTATACTTGGAACAACCTGGAGGATTTGTAGTGCATGGAGAACACTCTCATGTTTGCAAATTAAAGAAAGTGTTGTATGGACTCAAACAGGCACCTCGAGCTTGGTATGAAAGGATGGATCACTACCTATCAGGGTTTGGCTTCTCCAAGAATGATGTTGATCCAAATCTCTACTTCAAGGTAACAAATGGAGATATGTTGATTCTTATTCTTTATGTTGATGACTTGTTGATCTTAGGGGAAGATCATCTCATCACCAAGTGTAAACAAGATCTTGCATCCGAATTTGACATGAAGGACTTAGGTATTCTTCATTACTTATTTGGACTAGAAGTTTGGCAACACGATAATAATATTATATTAAATCAAGGAAAATATACTATTGACATTTTGAAAAGATTCAGAATGATGGATTGCAAGCACATGTCTACACCCATGGAAACAAACTTACACAAGTTGAGAGAAGCAACTATAAGCTCAAAATCAACAGATCCCACCCTCTACCGTCAGATGATTGGATCACTGATGTATTTAGTAAATACTAGACATATATTTGTTGTGATGTAAATGTACTCGGTCATATCATGTGTGAACCTAAGTAGATACATTTAGTTGCAGTGAAACACATTTTGAGATATCTTCGTGGAACAATTGGATATGGGCTAAGGTATAAGGATGTAGATCTAAACCTACATGGATATACAGATTCAAATTAGGCTATAGATATAGTGAATTGTAACAGCACTTCAGGGTGTTGCTTCAGCTTAGGATCAACTATGATTTCTTGATTCAGTAGAAAGCAATCTTTAGTTGCATAGAGCTCCACAGAAGCAAAGTACATTGCAGCATCTGTAGGGGCACGAGAAGCAATATGGTTGAGAAAACTCCTTGTAGGATTGTTTGGACAATCTTTAGATCCCAGCATCATCCACTATGACAACTAGAGTTGTATAAAGCTTTTAGTGAATCCTGTATTCCATGACAGATCTAAACATATTGAAATATCTTATCACTATGTTAGAGACATGGTGGAGAGAAGAGTAATCCAAATGAGATATATTAGTACTGAAGATCAAATAGCAGACATTCTCACCAAGCCTCTCACCAAAACGAAGGCAGAATACTTCAGAGGTAAACTTGGTATGGTTAAAATGTGAATTCTGAGATTGAATCTCAGTATCCTTGATCATTGTACTAATGTAAATACTACTTGTGTTATTTTATGGGCCCATGTGTGTATGATATGGAAGTGACGACTTCCTAATGATTATACTTGTATTTTTGGTGGTTATTGCAAAGTGACGACTTTACAATAACTTAACTATCTATCATGATAGATATCATATGGTTGATGTCTGAGCTCATATCATGATAGTTCATGGAAGGATATTGAGTTCTTAATATCCATGGACATGCCATATACATATCCCTATGGTAGGCAATCATATGGTTGATGCCACTGCACACACCATAATGGATAGTGTGAACAAATTGGTGAATATCACAAGTGTTGATATTTGTAGACCATTGCTCCTGATATCATGAGATGATATCTTTATGGTGAATATCATAATTATTGATATTTGTAGACCATTACTTCTATGTCATGAGATGACATCCTTATACTGAGTATCATGAGAAATGATATTTGTATTACTTTGGGGTAATACTCATTCCACATTATGTGTGGAATCTACTGTATTTTGTCTCCTCCCTAGCTAAGAGGGAGTGTTAATAATTTGTAGCTTTGGTCGGAGAAATCCAATCAATGAAATCTTACACACATAAATGATGATTATTATAATTATGATTGATTATATATATATATATATATATATATATATATTGAATTGATTAAATTATCAATTACGCTGAGTCAATTATATATATCGACTGATTAATATATATACCAAATTGCATATAATATCAATGAACAAGCATAGATAATTAGTATCAATGTTTACATAGTAGTGAGTATCAATTACTAGTAAACACCAATGCTCAATATCGTGCTTTGTATTGATAATGAATATCGATTACTAAGTATTGGTAGTAATAACGATTACTAAGCATCGGTCTATGCATCGTTAATAATACCGATTCATATATTGGTTTATGCATTATCGTTTATGCACAGCAGTTTTGGTTAATACTGATATTATCGGTTTGTGTTATGAAGGAGCATGTCTATAGAAAGGCATGTCTCCACATGAACTTAATTCGCGTGAAGGCATGTCTCTTCATAGGCATGCCTTCTCTTCACTATATATATATATATATATATATATATATATATATATATATATATATTAAAATTCCTTTTACACTCAAATCTGATCAAAATTTAACACCTTATTTTATATAATGTTTCCATCGCTCAAGACCTTCAACAAATTTCCTATATATATCAAAGTAATTAACCTACAATTACAAAAGCAACATGATATAAAAACTTTTTGGCCCATGTCCACCCCCCTTTTACAACAAAGTAGCCAATGTATCAATCGCTCAAGACCTTCAACAAATTTCCTATATATATATCGAAGTAATTAACCTACAATTACAAAAGCAACATGATATAAAAACGTTTTGGCCCATGTCCACCCCCCTTTTACAACAAAGTAGCCAATGTATCAATCAAATGTAACATCAAAACAATATAGTATTTCTTTGACATTTGACCATTCCTCACCACAAAGTAGAAAAGTAAGACTTTTAAAGTTAACAAGAGTTAAAATATAAATTAAATAAATATTTACTTTAAAACTATTTATTTGTCGAAACTAATTTGTAAAAAGGGCAACATATAGTAGCAAATACAATCTAATTAATTTTCATATTTTACATCAAAACTAATATTAGAACACTTATTTTATTTTATGCAGTGAAAATATTAAAAAAAAGGTTAAGATGTAGAATAGATTAGAGAAAAAAGGCTAAATATGTGATCAATGAGACATAAATGAACCCCATCAAGTAGTACAAATGTGGGAAAAAAGGCTTTCTCAAATCTATCTCCCAATCACATACTTGAGTTTATTGGTTTTTTCCTTACATTTTGTTTGTTCGTGTTGATTAGTGCTGGCATCTATACTGTATACACCTATTTTGCCTGTAAAGACCCAACAAATACTAGAGGAAAAAAAAATTTGAAGGCTTTTCCGTTTTTCTTTAATAAAACAAAATTTGAAACAGTGTATATTTGAAAAAGAACCATCAATATTCAGTACAAGGATTTAGAAATTTGTATTAGAAAAAAAAAGGGTTTGATTAAAAGACAAGAAAATAAGATATCCAAAGAAGGAAAGTGGCTCTGTAATCACAAATGATGCAAAGGAGACTTTGAAATAGAAACAGATTATATATTCTATACAATGTTCTGTGTTTCCTACAGCATCGTTCTCTGGAACTGTAAAATTTAAAACTTCGGTATTATAAATACGCATACAAAAAAGTGGGCAAATTTTCACTTCAAATAGCTCAAGTGTTTCTGTGAAAAATGTACTATACGGCATTGAGAGATTAAATTTTACAAGTACAAAGAGCTGATTTTACAAGAATAAACAGTAAAATTCCATAACATCTCCCCGACAAAATCACCATTTGACTTGCAGATCAACGAAGTCCACAGATGACTTTGTAAGCTGTGATACTAGGTGTTTATGCCTTCCTTTTAATACAAACAAGCATTATTATTAGTTGAATTTGTTTCATGGAGTACTACATGCAGATCATGAAACTATCAGTACTCGAAGGGACTAGAAATTTGAATTTGAAAAAAACTTCGATTAAAAGACAAGAAAATGTGATAACCAAATAAGGAAAGAGGCACTGAAATCACAGACGATGCAAAGGAAACTTTGGAAAGTGTAGATTATGAGTCCATGCTATGCTTGGTGTTGCCTGCAGCACAGAGATAGAACTTTTTTAATAATTGTAAATTTTCAAAAAGTCAGTTTAATATATACATAAAGTAAGCAAAATTTTCACTTAAAACAGCTGAAAGTGTTTCTGCTAAAAAACGTAATGACATTTAAAGATTTCATTTTAACAATACAAACATCCTCATTTTACACGAGTCAACAGAAAAATTTCATACCATCTTCCATGAAATCACCATTTGACTTGTGGATCAACAGTCTGCAGATGAATTTGTAACTGTGATACTTGCTATTTCTGATTCCCTCTTAATACTACCCTCAGACACATCATTATAAATTGAATTTGTTGTCCTGGTATGGATCAACTCTGACACCTGTTGCTTGACATGTTCCAATTCTTGCTCTAGCAGAAAAATCATTCTTGTCTTTTGTTGAAGTATACACTCCATCTTTAGCACTTTTACCTTCAGCTCATCCCTTTCCTCCTCTCTATTCTCAGGAGGTAATACAGACTGCATGACAGAGGCAATAAGCAAGGTAATAACTTCAAAGGGAAAATGTTTAGTTATGTCATTTAAGAGGTTATGCACAGTGATTTGTAATCTCCTCTGTTGTTATAAAAGCTGATAAATATTAATATGCATCCTCAAACGCCTCATTTGTTACAAATTATAATTTATTTTTTATTTCAAAATATTCTTAAAGCCTGGTAGAAATAAAAATTCAAACACAAAGTTATAATTCCACCATAAATAATATGTCCACCAATCGACTTTAATCCTTAAGTATCAAGTACTTATATTCAGTGGCGTTGCCCTCAGTCAAATTGAAGAAAATTATTTACAATGGAATTAAATTTGATGTCTACCAGGCATTGAGAATGTTAAGAAATAAGAAATGCATGTGACTCATTGAGTATCATGATTTCTGAAAAATAAAATGCATCAAATTTTGAATACATAACATAAACACCGAACACTGAAATAACAACCAGAAAGATACAAAAATAATTTAACTGTTAAGAGATCACGTGACAGGAGTGTCAATAATAGCTACTGACATATGCCAGTTTATTGGCATGTAAAATAACAAAAATGTGAAACATAATGGAACTATGAAGAATTCTGAACCATTCATCTACAGGATCAAATTCTTCATCATCTTTTTCCGATTTCTTGTTCTTTGCTAGGACACTCCTCTATAGGCAATCAAACTATGCATAAATCATTGAGCCATCTCAACAATAGTTACGAGACTCCGACTCAGCCCAGACTTGGCAAGCATGACTCGGACTTGGGACTCAACGAAAAAACTCGGCAAAGAAAAAAACCCAAGAAATTTAGAGATTTTTAAAAATTTAAAACTTGTTTCATGCACCCTTTATTAAATAAACCTTAAAGACAATACAATCATCAAATAGAAGCTAATTAAATTACATACACCAATATACATTAATCACATAAGCATAAACACAAATTGTAGCTTAAGGAAATAGCACACTTAGATATATAAAATATTGTCAAACGTATACAAAACTCATGGAATATGAAATCCATGACATCAAATGTTACAAACAAATATCAAAACAATAACTAGAAATTATGGCTCAAAAGTGTTGATGTTTTGTAGCTTCTGTCGGATAAATCCTATGAGACTATTGAATATATATATATATATAGATTATTATGTGAGATATAATATATATAGATATATATCTAAAATAGTATTGGGAGAAATTAATATAATAATGATTCAGATATTATGTATGTGTGTGCGTGTGTGTGTATATATATTTATATTTATGTTGTTACATAATCAATTGTCATTATATTAATATTATATTAATCTCATACTAATGAATAGACATGTCCCTTCATGGGACATGTCTCTCCTATCCTCATTCTCAATATAAATGAAAGAGAGATTGCTGCATTTGGAAAACACATATAACATAGAGTGCTTTTACATTTGCAGCTATCCTAAAACTTAACATGGTATTAGAGTCAGACTGCAAATGTAGGAGAGTAGTTTGTTGATGGTGAATGTGTAACTGTCTCAGAAAATACAGTCTCAGTATAGGGACCATATCTTACAAATATACCGTTGGATTTTGTTGCATTTTGGATATGTTGGTGATAAACAAATTGCGAAGAATCTCACCAGAGTGATTGGAGAGAAAGTGTGGGGTTCAAACGTTATGACCGACTGTGTACGGGTCTATGTGAAATCTAGTGAATGAAGTTGTGTTGCAGACTTTTGTCCACACCAAGTGCAAAGAATAAGGTCAAGTGAATTGTAGCAGTGTCAAGAAGCCAAAGGAGTGATTGAAGAGTTTGGTACGGGTTGGTAGAGATTTTGGGCCCTAAGGCAAGGGTCTTTGGAGAACTCAACTTTATAGACGTTTTCTGATTTGTTGCATATGGACCTTCATTGAAGCAACTTGTGTCAAGGATGTTTATGCGCAAATAAGTATTTATTATCCTTGAATGTTACATTTATCTACTCATTGTAGTCTCTCTCATCTATATTTCTATACGTACTATAAGAGCTATTTGCCTTGATCTTTTCCGGGGATGCTCTTGCAAGAAAAGAAGATTGATATCAGATTCAGAGTCTGACACTTCGGAGGTAACTTTGGACGAGGAGCTCAGAAGATTGATATCAAATTCAGAGGGAGTCTGACAGGTTATCTTAAGCAATCTTGGATGAAAAGATCAACAGATTGATATCTGCTCAATGAGTTATTCTCTGTGAGAAAAGTTCGAGGTGAAATCCCTTGTTTCCACCCTCTGCGCTGAGGCATGGTGGATGTCATGTGTGTGACTCCATATTTTTAATGAGCCTGCCCCCTGTGTACATCATGAGGAAGTGACAACTTCAAAATGATTATCACTTGTATTTGTAAAAGTTATTGAAAGGTGACGATCTTACAATAACTTGATCTTCTATCATGATAGACACCTTATGATGGCTGAAATAGATCATGATAGAAGATATTTTGCATGGTGGATTGAGTTCCTTAAACAAGCCATGATCTTCTATTGTGATAGACATCTTATGATGGCTGAAACAGATCATGATAGATGATATGAATGTTCCTACGATAAGTGCACATTACCTATGGACATTTGTTGAGTACTTGGTGGACATCATGAGACTTGATGTTGGTAGGCCATTACTCTGAGCACTTGGTGAA
This sequence comes from Thuja plicata, assembly GCA_018584345.1. Classification (NCBI taxonomy): domain Eukaryota; kingdom Viridiplantae; phylum Streptophyta; class Pinopsida; order Cupressales; family Cupressaceae; genus Thuja; species Thuja plicata. The sequence goes on from MU228205.1 coordinate 275,033, forward strand.
TATCATGCGACTTGATATTCTGCAGGCCAATGCTCTCGATATCATGAGATGATATCTTTATAAACTTTTGAGTACTTGGTGTACATCATGAGACTTGATGTTGATAGGCCATTACTATGAGTACTTGGTGAATATCATGTGACTTGATATTTTGTGCTCAATGCTCTCATCATCATGAGATGATATTTTAATGAGTTATGGTGAATATTATGAGACTTGAAATTCTTGGTCAGACCATATCTCTAATATCACAATGAGGTGATATCTAAAATAAAGCTTTCACAATTAACTTTGTGTTGCTCTCTTGGATGGATTTTATTCTCCCTAGCTATGAGAGTTGATGTTTTGTAGCTTCTGTCGGATAAATCCTATGAGACTCTTGAAATTTTTTTTTTATTATTATGTGAGATATAATATATATAGATATATATCTAAAATGGTATTGGGAGAAATTAATATAATAATGACTCAGAGATATTACACACACACACACACACACACACACACATATATATATATACACAATCAATTGTCATTATATTAATCTCATAATAATGAATAGACATGTCTCTCTTATCCTCATTCTCAATATAAATGAAAGAGAGATTGCTGCATTTGGAAAACACATACAACATAGAGTGCTATTACATTTGCAGCTATCCTAAAACTTAACAAAAAGAGCCCACATCCTTCCTATGAAGGCGTATAAGTTAGGTCCTAGAAGATGTAGCAGTCATGATATATTTTTCTAACTATGAATATGCAAGTTTGCAACAAGGGATACTGTATAATGTAGATTTTAATGATCACGAGTCATCATTGGCCTATTACTTGCTTAGACTTACAGTTTGATGAGGGTTTGGGGGCATCACCAAAACGAGGTTAAGGGTAGCACCACTCGCAGGGGTCTATGGGTGTGAGAGAGATAGGTCTAGATCTTGGGGAAAGAGGAGAGAGTGAGATAGAGAGTGGTAGAGAAAGGGGATAGAGGAAAAGTGATAGGGAGAGAGATAGGTCTAGAGTTCAGGGGAGATAAAGAGAGAGAGAGAGAGAGAGAGAGAGAGAGAGAGAGAGAGAGAATGCTAATAGGAGTTTGTTGATTATTGAAAGTTGATAGTCTAAAAATTTATAAGATCTTCTAACACCTAGAATTTGCATTACAACTCCTAGAGATTTGAAACTACTCTCAAACATCCTATCAATATATACATGAATTATAACTTAGTACAAGAAAGATAAAAAAACACATTGAAATGTGACTTATACTTAAATATTATATTTCATGTATATAATTTGATGAAGAGAATGAAATTGACTTGAAGACAAAGATGGAGAGATAATGTTATATTTCTTGTATATTCTAGGGGGCAAGTCATAAAACAATATAACATTGAAATTTGCGAGTTTAAAAAAAAGGGCCAAGTTTTTAGACACTTCACTGACGTCAGCCAAGTCCAGGTGACAGAACTCACCCAGACTCGGCAAGTCTGGCGATTTTGGCAGACTTGGCAAGTCTCACCTAGACTCGAACAAGTCTGAAACTAAGCCCCTAGGACTTGCCAAGCCTAACTCAACTCGCGACTTGTCGGACTTGTGCGAGTCTCGTTTCTCTTATCTCAACCACTAGAACCTCCAATCTTAACATGTTTCCATCAAATGGAAGTTGGCCCCATTTCACTGAAGAACCATCCTAGTACCCTCTGTCACTAAAAGACAAAAATTGAATGCCATTAATATAGACCAGGTTCTCTACCTTCTTTGTTCCAAGTCAGATATTCTTTAGTGAATGAATGAAGCCATAAGTAATAAAATTCCTCTCAAATGAGGAAGAATTGACTACTTGTGAAATTGTACTGCAAATGATTGCAAGTCAAGTGCTTCAATGCCATCAATGTACTGCCACTCTATTGGGTCTTTCTTCTTACACCTATTGCACAAGGCTTTGCCACTACCAAAATCGCATAGATGTGTTTCATTTGTTCCTTCTGCCATGTATTATTGCATTTATCAGTAGATATAAAGGCACATCCTTGTATCTGTGACATTTTTATTTTTTCAGACATAGAATCTGAATGTTTTCATAAAAATTCTGCAAACGTTGCCCATCTAAATCTGCAAATGAATCATCTAAAAATAAGCTTGACAAAGTCAACCACAAATTTATGATCAATCCAAAAATGATCAAGGACTCTCCATCTCACCTAAAATACACTTTTTATCCGCACAAGGATTTGTGTGAGTTCATGGCATGCAGTATGAAGAGGGGTTGACACTTGGATGCTAGAGAGCGTTCAAGGTGGTACAGGACATCTTAGAGCCGGCTTTGGCAGAAGAGAAATGTGGGCATTGGCTTTTGTACAAATATGCCAATAGTCTCATCCAGCAGTTTTGTCACTAAATGGTGATTTTGTTCTGCTAGAAAGTGGTGATTTTGTTCTGCTAGAAAGTGGTGCTTTTGTCCACAAACAAGAAATGGCCTTCAGCATTCCTTTTTCCTCAGTTCTTTTTATTTCCTTGGCTCTCTGACTTCTCTTCCCTGTTGGAAGGCTGTAACAAGCAGTTGTAAACCCAAAGTAGGGATGCTTAGGCAATTCTGAGAGCATGTGATTGGGATTTAAAATAGTTGTAGGCAATCTTGAGTTTCTAGTTGACTGTGCAAAGACAAGAGCAGGACAGTGAGGTTGTGGAAATGTTGTAGATGTCCTAGGGGAGCTGTATCAGAGTCGGATTCATGCTTGTGGTGAACCCAAGAGGTATAACTTTTAAATTTCCATTGGAATGTGAATTTAAGTGATAGCTCCCATTTTTGCTGGAGTTTTCTCTTGTTTATCATTTTCTCTAGGGTATATCCATGTTCATTCTTGTGGTGATGTTTGCTCTCTCTCTCTCTCTCTCGCATTTCCAGGATTTATTTGTACTTCCAATCATGGTTGAAAAAATCGCGAGAATATTGTGGATATCACGAATCACGATATATCGCAACACACAGGAGCAAACGATTTAATCGCTCATAATATCAGGTCCAATATTTGAGAAAAATCGCAGTGTTTTTTTGTTTTAAATTGCGAAAGTCGCGCGATATTCTGAGAGAAAATCAGCAGTAAAAAAAAGCATATGTGATGCAAAAGGGACAACACGCATTCGTTAGGTTTTTCTTAATGTTATCAGTGCTGACGCACTTCATTTTTGGAGAAAAGGGCACGACGGGAGCATGACGGACTCGCCCAAAATTGTACTCACTAAGAATTTCTTATTCCACGACAGCTCATTAAAGAATTAGAAGGCTGGCCCGAGTTGCGATTATAATGAACCAAATGATTATAATGATGCCCTCAATAAAATAAAGAAACAATTTATGCCACGTTTACCTGCACACCATGTAGTTTGACCAATTTGCATTGACTATGTCATGATATCATTGAATTATTAGTAAGACTGTAAGACATTTTGATTTAACATGACATTGAATCATCAATTTTGTTTTCTAAATTAGACATTGAACATATTTACTTTCTATTATTTTAAAAATAGTATAATTAATTTTGTTTGTGTCTATTACTTTATGTTCATCATAGAACTATACCCAGGCTGTACAAAACTGGATTCCGAAAAAGAATTAGCCAACCCCACATACACATACCAAAAACCAAAGACCAAAGCAACAACTTAGGTGTCACATAATCATAGCAAAACCTTGGAATTATAAAAAACTGTTAAAGATTCAACCAATTTATCCAAGTTATATATTTTTGGAATATTTTAAGAAATTATATATTTTTAAATGTTCGATAAAAGTGCCGATTTATTACCGATTTTTTCGCCGAGTTTTTCAATTTTTTTGGGCCAGCCGAGTTATTGCCGAGTCTGAGTTTTTCAACTATGCTTCCAATTATTCCAGTCAATTTTGTCGTCAATGCAAATCTGTAACTGAAGAACAACTACCAAATGGAATATCCATCACAGTTTATAACTTTATACATCAAGTGGCATAAAAGTGGTTTCTTTCCTTTGTGGAAGTTGTTTGTGTTTGCAAGTTCATGCCCACATCAAGGTCAAAAGAGATGTTTTACCTTATCAGAGAGACATAGAATCCTATAGGTGAAGAAGAGAATTGAGAAACATTAAAAGGTGGAGAAGAGTTCACAGATGCTGAAACAAGGTTCTCAAAAATGGAAGCTGACATTGAAAGCCTGTCTCAATCAAGTGGAATCTATTAGAAGCATAATGGAGAAACTCATGGAGATGTTTTTCTCAACAAAAGATACCACAGGAGAGGGCACAGCCTACTGCAGAGAGGAAGAGAGTCTTCATATAGTAACAAAAGTCTTACAAGAAAAATCCTATTGAAAGCAAAGGCTACGATTGAGATTCCACCACTCAAAGGAGATGTGGATATGGAGAAGCTTGACCACTGGCTGGCACAATTGGATATATACTTCAACATGTATTCTCTTACTTCAGAACAAAGGATTTGCTTAGCGAGATTAAGGTTAACATTGCATGATATGACTTGATTTCTCTTGTATTCTATGGCTTTAAGAAAGCAAGCTCCAATTAGTTCATGGGATCAAATTTAAGAATTCGAGCAAGAAACAGTTTTAATACATTTTTTATAGAGTAATAATAGAGTTACACAGGGACAGACACCCCTGCATAATGTGTCTCCATTCTCCCTAGTGTCCCAAACACGGCAAGATGTTCCCTGGGATGCATCTCTAAGATGGTGTCCACAAGGGCATATCATCCTCAGAAATTCTGCCCATAGCAGGACACGCCCTAGGATGCATCTCCAAGACAGTGGCCATAGGTGCCTACTGTCCCTAAGATAACCTCCCATACTAGATGACCTTGGACATATGAGACACCCCTTGACCATCTTGGGGATGGTCAGATGATCCCCCAGCAATTGGAAGTTTGATGTATACTATGATTTGTACTCTGTGAATTCATTTTTACAAAGGTTTAACATGCATGATTGTAGACCATCATGTGTTCCTTTTACAACTGGAACGAAGTTATTTGCTTCAAATTGTCCTACATCCCCATTAGAGACGGAACACATGAGCACAGTACCTATTCGAATGCAATTGGAAGTTCGATGTATGTTGTGGTTTGCACTAGACCATACATTGCCCAAGTAGTAGGAGTTCTTTCTAGATATATGTATAATTCTAGTAGAGTTCAATGAGATGTAGTTAAAAGAGTCTTCAGATATTTGAAGAGTACTTCACAATATTTGTTGTATTATCGTGGTAATTTGATAGGAAACAAAATTTCCCTTGATATTCATGGTTATGTGGATTCGGATTGGGCAAGTGATATTGAGAGCAGAAGATCCACCAATGTTTGTGTTCACGTTATTCAAGGGTGCAATTAGTTGGATAAGTAAGCGACAAATTGTGGTTGCTTTCTCCACTACTAAAGCGAAGTATATGACAAATACTTATTCTTGTAAAGTAATCATCTAGTTTAAAAGACTATGTTCAAATATTGGAATAAAGCATGCAATGACAGACTGTGGCAGTCAAAGTGTGATCTAACTAGCTAAGAACCCAACATTGTATATCAAGACCAAGCACATTGATGTTCAATATCATTTTGTCAGAGATATGGTCAAGGATGGCAAGGTGAAGCTGGATAAGGTTGAGGCTGTGATGAATGTTGCAGATTTTTTAAATAAGGTTGTGAACACAAAGAAATTAGATGGTAATCATAGTTTATGGGCCTCATGGCCCCTAGCAATTTAATTATCGTGTAGATACTCTCTTTTCTCTTACAAAGTGTTCAACGAGTGGGAGATTGGTAGGATAATGGTGTCTCAACCTTGTAATTAAATATGGTTACTATTTATGATAAGTGCTTTATATAGTAATTTTACATTTGAGCACAAATTGGTCTGAAATTTTCCTCAAAGCTACGAATTGGCTAAATAAGAATGCCAATAAATTTTTGTTGCAAGATCATGTGAAGATTTGAAGATATTAAAGTTTTCTTTTTTGAAAGTTTTATGAAGGCTTTAGGCCCCGTTTGGTTGCCGGAATTGGGGGAGAATTGGAAGCGCCACTTTTGCTTTTGGAGCAAATCCCCCGTTTGGTTCGCAAAAACGCAATTCCCGATTTTGACTTCAAAATCCGAATTTAGCTACAAAACGAGGGGCACCATCTTCCCACCCAATAGGTGGAATTTGATTTCAAATGCTAGTTTTTTTTAACCCAAATTTATAAATCCGTCGGGTCCAGAATTGGGGCAGAATACCCTTTTGGGGATTGCATTCGAAATTGGGGTTTGTTAAATACAGCGGCGGCATCCGAAATTGGGGTTTGCGGTCACGACAGGGGAGCGGTGGAAGTTAGGTCACGATACTAGGTTTGTTAATATAGCAGTGGCATTCGAAATTGGGGTTTGCGGTCACGACACAGCGGAGCGGTGGAAGTATTTGGTTGTAACTAGCAATCTAGGTCACGATACTGGTATGCCTTTGTTTTGTTGTTTCAAATAAGTTTCTAAATGCATTGCCCGATAACCAGATTTTTGTTGAAAATTATGTTCTTGTTGTGAATCCAAATGCTGTGCGTCAAAACATCCTTTCCTTTGTATAAACTCTCCAAGGGCAGTAATACAAGAGCAATTAATTAGATGCTCCAGATTTGCAGTCTATATTAAGTGTCCAGACTATGGGGGAACATAACCGAATGCCAAATTTTAAGGCTTCTTATTGCTCTGTCAGACTTTGGTTATTGAATTTGCTACAGTGGTATACATTTTGTCCAAGATATAACTCCACATTAACATCTATCTCCATCCTTTTGTCATTACTGTTTGAATTTAAGCAGCTTAATATGATCATACCCTGCAAGAAGTTGTTTGTTAGGTCGAACATAAATGATTACAAATAGTTAAAAAACTATCTTAATAAATAAAATTTGGGGTTTTTACTTAGATCTAAGAAAATGAACCCAACAATATATGCAAGAAACAAATACAATTGCGCCCAGATTTGTATACAGAAGAATGGAAAGAGATTGTTGAGAAAATAAGGAATATCATGTCCAACATAAAATTTCCCCTGGTGAAAATATTAGCAGTCCAGCATTTCTCATTTACCTACAATCATTGATGCTGTAAAACTAATACATCTGAGAGAAAAGGGTAATTTCTAGTGCTAATGTAAGCATCATTGCATATGTTGCTGTATTCTACAAATAGATTGTACAAGACAAATAAATGAAAATGATCCTATTAGCTATTCTGGCAAGATGGACCACAGAGCGAAAATCGGGTGAGGAAGAAAGAGGAAAGCCCAAATCAACATTTAATCAACACAATGTTTGGAATCCACAGCTTCAAATCACTCAAAAAATAGCAAAACTGAACGAAAAGATGTTACTTGTTGGCAAATGGGCTTTTGTTGAAAGTATTTGTGTGGAAAGGAGGTTGCGACAGGTCCAATCTGAAACTCCAGATCCCCATTTTCTGCAACAGATACACCTGTTATTGACAACCACAGAAAGGCATTCTTCTTGAGGGTGATGCCATGAAGATAGGAAATGGATCCGTAGGAGATAATTCCTGTAATGGAGGGTTTGTAACGGATGTTGTAAGAGTATTCTTCCACCCAAACAGAACACGCCTTCTTTAGATGCACATGCAAACGACCACTGGTGGTGTCGATAGAGTAGGCTGACACTGTATTGAGTTTTTTCATGTGTCTTTCCATTGTTGAATTGAAATGCTTTTTGGTGTGCCATCTTTATTAGAAAATGTTAGTTGGGTTTTTAAT
>MU228205.1:295466-311357 GCA_018584345.1 Thuja plicata
TATATATATATATATATATATATATATATATATATATATATATTTTTCAAAAATGTCTATATATATACCCGCGGAACCAGGATCCGGCCCAAAAAAAATTTTGCCGAATCCCCGAACCCGAACCAGAACCAGGATTGGCTACTTAGATTTTTGTAATTGTTGTAAAGATCTAAAACGTTTTTGCATTACCCTCCTCTCAAGGTTAGTGTAGGAAGTTGTTCTACTACCTTAATTTCCTTTCACCCTAAAAAGGCAATGTTTTTGAGAGCCATGGATTGTGAGGGTAAGTTAGGGATAACCAGCTCATTGTTAATATACTTATCACAGCCATTGAAGAACTAGGACAAAAAAATATTATTCAAGACATAACAACCAATGCAAAGAATTATAAAAAGTTGAGGAACCTATTCAAACATCACTTTGGACCATAGATGTTAAACATTGCAATCACTTGCAAGCCAAAATCGTCAAGAACTTGCATTTTTTTCTGCAAAATCCATCAAAAGCTTTGCTGAAATCATTTTTTCTGTCAAACATTGACAATTTCAAAGATTTCAAACATTTTTTATATGTGATTAAGCATGATCGCGACGATTTAGAGCACGACAACATCTTAGGGCATTTTAAAGATTCAATGAGCTAACGGGTTAGCAAACTTTTCCTACTCTCACATTTTTAATATTTGTTTATTGGTGAAGTGCAAGGGTTTTTAGCCTCTTGCTCCAAGTGAGGCCACAAACAGGGGAGCTCATCTCTGGCATGAATACCTAGCCATCCTTTTGGCATTAACGCTCAGACGTCTTACTCCTCTTACACATTCTCCCACTATGTGTCGTCCTCCTTCACATCCTCCTCCAGAGACCTCCATCTCCTTTGCATCCTTCTCCTCTTCTTCTTCCTTCTCTCTCCATCCTTCATAGGGTTCAAACCTTCGTGGCACCATTAACTAAAATTTTTTATATTTTTCACCTAGAATTGTTATTAAATATTTATGCTAATCCTCATCCCAAATATTTAAACAATTAAAATAATATTGATTAAACTATTTAAATTAATATTGATAGAATTTGAAAACAAAAATAACCATTCAACATGTTTAGACTTTTGTAATCGACATTTTTTAAGTTGACTTGTCTCACTCTGACATTACCTAATGAAATAAATATGGTTTTAATATTTTAGAGTGGTGATAACACCCCAATCAAGATTTTGTAGAGGTGCAAGTGATAAAATTATGAAAATGACATTTTTCATGAAAGTTTGTGAGGTTTTAAAGATCTTAATTTGTGATTGGTCATAGAGGCTATGCTCTTTGATCACGCCCTACATCATAACCAAGGAACACAACAAGGGCACTGCCTCTTAACCCTGTCGTTCCTCACACCCCTGCAAGGGGCACTGCCCCTTGACCCTGTCATGGGCTCTACCCCTAGAGCCCCACTACCCCTTGACCCATTGGAGACCATCTCCAAACCCCCAAATTTTTGAAGAATATTTTAAAAAATTATGTATTTTCAAATGTTACATAAAGTGATTAAAAATTTAGGCCTGCCAAGTCATTGTCGAGTCTGAGTTTTTTTAACTGTGACTTACACACCTTATGTGGTTTAGTCTCTCAATCTTACACTACAATAGATTGGGAACAAAATTAATTGGGTCAAAGAGTTGTATGCAAAGGCTCGGGAGATCCAAATGCTCATCACCAACCACCACATGCCACAAGGCATATTTAGATCATTTGCAGAATTGAAGCTATAGAAAGTTAATGAAGTAATACAAAAATTTATATTTTAGTTTCACTTTGTTCACCATTAATGTAGTTACTTAAGTCATAATTTGATTGTGGATTCTAATTCTTCTTTATAGTTTGTTTTCAATTAATTTATTTTTTAATTCTAAATAAATTGTTGAGACCTATTTTGCCTCTAATATAGTTGCCCAACGATGACATGTGAAAATTTGGGAGGCAATTTCTAGCATGGTCATTGGCCAAACTTGGTGCATATGAAGGCAAAGCGTCATTGAGAAGGCAACAAATATTAAGTAAATGATCCTAGATGATACTTGGTGGGATTAGTGGAGTATCTCTTTAGATTCACCAAGCTTGGGAATATAATTTATTACACTGACATGGAGAAGCCTTCCTTTGGAGAGATATATGATGGCATCAACTCAATGATTGCAAAGCTTAAAATTCATTATAAATGAGAAAGAGAAAGACCTAGAAGAAACTTTCTTCAAACATGTGCACATAATTATTGACAAAAGATGGAACACAATGACCACCTTGCTACATCTTCTTCCCTTTGCATTAACTCCAAAATACTATGTAAGATCCCTTATCCACTATCCCCTATACTTCCCTAGCTATTCTGTTCCAAAACTTCTGAGTTGCAGGTTTATGTAAAATTTGAATTTTTTTATTACATATGGAGTTTGCATAAGTTAAATATCATCCATAGCATAACAGAGAGTAGATAACATACTGAGCATTATAACCATGTCATTTAGAATTCAAACCTATTGGGTAATGAAGTAAATAATTTCTGACCTTTGTTGAAAGCAGTAGAAAGCCTTATCGGCGAATTTACTCAAGAGATGCATATAATTCAGCACTAAGATATAAATAACAATTGTGTTCTGCTAGCACAAAAAGTACTCCAGATTGTATTACCTAGAAATGGATCTCTCCAACATACTATGCCAAAATAATAGGAGTCTCATGGCCAAGTAAGAAGAAAGTGCAACAACATTATACAAAAGTCCACGCCAAAAGCAGGGATGTATCCACACCCAGCAAACAAGGTTCAAACATTAATATAACCCACATGCCATCATGCTCGGAACTGACTGTTCATCAAATCAAGCCCTGTAGATTACATACTTCCAAATTTGTCTGAGATAATATAGTAGCAAATAACTATGTTACCGAAATTTGTCTTCAAAGGAAGACTTTACAATTTTGCTCTGTAGTGATTGCTGACCTGCAGTCACTCCACGGAGAAGAATTGGGCTTTCATTCAAACCTTCAAGCTCCAAGGGGTTGTGTCCTCAAAAACTTCACTCCCAGGAAAGGAAATGAGTTACACATCAATTTCAATAACAATCTAAACATGTTCAATTCATCCACAAACCTTCCTTATAAAGACTCCCATCAGCCTTCTAGAAGATAGCCCTAGATTTAATGCTTGAGGCTGAGATGAACATTATTAAATAAAATGACAATTACATATTATTTTATTCAATTTTACTATTTGTAACTAAATTAACTAATATCAAGTTATCCTTTTAAAACAGTATTCATTTTTCGACAACTTCATTAATTTATTTATTTAATATCACTTTATAAAAATTGGGGACATTACATTCTATAGTGCTGTGATTCTTTCTGTGCCAAAAAGGATCACTCCATATGTAGATTTTGAAGTCGCTGAAAGGTACAAGGCAAAATTTTGTAGACTCTTCACTAATCCTAATTTGCAAGATGTAGTCGTGACTGAATTCATCGATTTCATACACTCCAACTGTCAAAGTATTGAGGCTCTTCGTGATAAGTCCATGAATGATGTTAACAATTGGTGGTACTTCAATAGCTAATAGTTTCTAACACCTACAACCCCTCCTAATAAAAACAAATTGCAAGTTTAATAAATTTTTAGTTTTTAATCTTTAAAGTTAAATTTATAAGTTTTTCAATTTTTACTTTTATAATTACAACTCTTACTTCTACTTTATCTTCATAGGTGTTATGTCCCCAAATTATGCCCTAGTTCACAATTTTTAATCGAAACATGTAGGGTTATGTAGGGTTTAGAAATACCTTTCACTTTGATTGAGACCCTAAACAAGTTAGGAATCATTTATAATCACAATTCATAAACACGTCTCTTTAGTTAGAAATAAGCATATATTGGAAGAATAGATATAATCACTAGATTGCTTAAATCAATTTAAGAAGACTCGACCACTTAAGAGTCTAAGACATAAGATAGGGTGACTTGATTAGGTATCCTAAAGACCCTCTACCCTAGGATCAAGAACGAATATACCATCCCTCTTAGCCCCGTGTGGCCCATGCCATCCATAAAAAGGGGGTACCTAGTGAGGTGTCCTACATCTGTTCCCCTCAATCTTGCCACTTCTATCCTACTTCCAATGCATTCATTTGCCATGAAAGTGGTCATGAGGATTATTCACAATAGGGTGCCCAAAAAGTCTATCCTTCCTAAGTCCCGAGGCAGTATCTTTTGTACCCCTTTGGCCCCATGGGTCTCCCTGATCATATAGCATGAGGTGGCATGCTTGGAAGGTGACCCCATCCCTGTTCCCCTGTTTGTAATCCCTCATTTCCCCTATCATGGCTGATTACAGCAGTCAGAGAATATAAATATACGTAACATCTTACACACATTTCCTATATTACACCCTTCTTGAATCAGCAATATATCTATGATACTATGACAGATAATCATAAAATGCATATTAATTCAGAGGTATGCAGATGCACACAGAATTATCCTATTATGTATTATTATGTATGGAAACCCATACCACAATACAAAATTAGCACCGTAAGTCCACAATATATAGTTTGTATTGTAAGTATGTCTGGTTTTCGATTCTCTTCAATGAGTCGCAACCCTTACCTCAAGAGAGTTGTCTTCTCCCAACTAACCATTGTGTCCTCTATTCACGTGACTCTTTGCTAGCATTGCAGTTGTTGAGCTTAAGGATTAGTTAAAGACTAAAGATCGCTGATTGTGGAGTCTCTTGGTTTGCAGCAAAGGAAATCCGACTTCATGATTATAGAAAATCGAACAGTAATATACGTCCTTCAATTTCAAAACCTTGCTTCCTCCATTGATGAAGTTTGATCAGCATCCACAAATTGTGACGGAGGCTTCATCTTTTACTAACTCCAATTCAGATCAAACAGATCACAACTATGGTTCTAGATTATTGACGGGGGTGTGAAGGCATGTCTCATTATGTCAGAAATTGTAAGTCTCACCATCGTGAGACAATATCTAATCAAAATCTGGTTGGGGTTGTTACATTTTATATATGAGAGATTATAAAGTTATATCATATTCCAATTTGATGATTGATTGATTGAATGAATGAATTGCTTTGATTTGATGGCTTGAGTCTGAGGTATTGGTGAGTGATGATCAGGTGATTGTTGACTTGATAGATTGTCAATTGATGCTTGATTGCTGAATCATTTGCTTCCTTGATCCCAATTGAAGTGATGATTGATATGGATTTGATTATTGTTTGCTTGAAGTTGCTGATTGATTGATATCATGAGGGATTAATGATTGTTGGATGATTGAAAGATTTGTCTTGATGGATTCGTGAGTGATGATTAATAGGTGATCCTTTAATGCTTGGAATGAGTCCTCCTTTATACTTTGTCACCATCTTTCATAAGATTTGAGTCACCACTTTTCATTGTTGCTTTTGAGAATAATAAATAATTCTCCAAATTCATCTCCCTTGGATGCACTCCTCAAATGAATCCTTCTCCCTTTTATATCTTCCAATGAAAGGGGTAGTCACACCTCTTCACCACACCTGCCCTTTGCAATGGTCACCACCTTTTGAAAGAGTCACAACCCTTCATCATCCATGTCCTTTGAAAGAGTCACAACCCTTCATCCATTCTTCCCATTCCAATCTTCTTCCATTAATTAAATGAAATAACAATTTAAATAAGATTTGTATTTCCTCTTATGACTATATCAAGCAATTGATGATCCCATATCCAGCTTATTACCTTGTTGAATTGAATAAGAAGACTTTGGGGATGTGACCAAAGCGCCTAGAGACCATTTCCAATAGGCTCCCTCAAGGTTTACAGGTCCAAGCCCAAACTATTGGGACGCTGACCCCGATCCTATTTTGGGACAGAAAGCTATTGGCTGGATTTAGACAAGCCCCTCCTTGGAGACATTCTTGCATTCCTCCTCTTCAATCTAGCAAGGTGATAAGTCTGAACATGATCATATATATATATATATATATATATATATTTATGATAACCAATGTTCAATATAAGTAATGATGCTCAGAATTGGCATACCTGATGCCACTGCACATATATGGTTCTGCTGTTGCAGAATCTTCAATTTATAATTCTTGAATATTAATCTTCCTTCACACTTCAGCTGAATGTTTTTCCCCCAAAATCCCTTCCCTCAAATGAACCCTCTTCCCTTTATATCTCTTGATGTGAGGGAGAAGTCACTCCTTTTCATCATAAATGCCCTTTGGCAAAAGACAACCCTTCACCATTAGCACCCTTTGGAAGAGTGCATCTCTTCCTTATTTATGCCCCTTTGAAAGAGATACACCATTTCACAATCAGATCTGCACTTCCTATTTAAATCATATATGTACTTCTCATTGCCTATTCTCCCCCTTCAAATGAAGTTCTCTTCTCCCTTTTATACTTCATACTTGAGGGAGTCACAACTTAGCATTTCGTGCCTTTTGACCATTCATTAACTTTAATCAAATCTTAATTATGTGTAATTATATTCTTTATTTTTTAATTTTAATTTTAATTTCATTCTTTTGTATTTTAATTTTATTATCATTTATTATTAAATTATATTTCAAAAGTGGGGACATTACATTGTCCCCTTTGAAATGAACTCTCCTCCCTTTTATATCTTATGTTGAGGGAGTCACAACTCTTCGTTCTGTGTCCCTTGACCTATCATGAACTTATTTATTGTAATTATATTACATTATATTTTATTATTATTTATCTATTTATTTGTTTTTATATTTTGATTTTATTATTATTATGTTTTATTAAATCCTATTTCAGAAAGGGGACATTACATTAGGTTGCTAATTTATCTACATCTAAGAGGAATGGAAGTGCATAATTTTTCATCCACTCAATAAAATGCAACAGATTGCACTTAAAAAAGGGCAGACCAACTTAGTGTATGTGCATTCCAACTTGTGTCTCATTTTGCACAAACAACATGGCTACAAGGAAGGGTACACAGAGTTGTGGGATATGAAGACAGAGCTGACTTGGACGCTTCTGCTTCCTAACATGTTGCACTTGAAGAATATGAAAGCAAGCACATTTTTAGTGAGAGTGGCAATGGCATTGATTGTGATTCTTCAAATGTTCCTGCATCATCTAATGTCAACAATAATGATCATATTGATGATTTAGAAAACCTATTTGACATTGAAAACTAATTGTTGAACTTAATATTATTATTTTAATGTTGAACTTGAAGTTTGAACAATGAATTTTTTATAATACTTATCTTTTATGTTTTAAATGGCATTCAACTCTATAGTGGTTTTCTTGTTTATATGACGTTATGTGGTATTCTCACTTAATTCCATCTTTTAGGCTGCAAATTTATATGTGATTTTTACTTCTTTTTTCGTAAAGACAAACCCAAAATGAACCCAACCCCAAAAACAAATTTGCCAAAACCACAAACTCAAAACAAGATCTATACCAAAACCAGCAACTTAGACGAAAACATTGTAGTGAAGCATATGCAGTCTTTTATTAATGGAAAATAAGTTTGACCAGTCTTTAGTAGCAATTTTCTCTCAAAGTTCTTATGTACTTTTTTCTCAAAATTTTGATGTGTAGCTGTTTTGTTTTACATGTTCTTCTTTGTAATTCTTATTGAGATGCCACCCATCATGGGTTAAGAGGGAAAAATTTGAGGAACCTGCAAGAGTAAAAGAAAAAAAATAGCATAAAAGAAGAGAATGTATTGTGGCACCCTCCTCCACCTAATGTTATTAAGCTACATTACCGGATCCCTCTGATATGCCTCGGATCTTGATTCCGGTACTAACCGGATCCTGATTCTGCCCGGATTCCAGCAGGATTCCGGACGAGAATCTGAATTCTCTGTGGATTCTACATTCCTGTCTGGAATCCTACCGGAATGCAGTTAGAATCCAGAGGAATCCGCGGGAATCTGGGCATGTGGGTGCCCAAAAATGGGCCCCATATGCCAAATTTTTTTATTATTTAAACTAAAAAGCCTCTAAACCCTAATTCGACCAATAAAGCATACATTTGGTCATTTGAAGATGATGAAGATGAATTTGGATATTAATTTTTAAATATGAAATATGGCTTGCGATTTAAATTTTTATGATATAATAACATTTTGAGACTTTTGCAAATTATGAATATGATATAATCATATGTTGGCAATTATGGATTTATCATTTTATGAGAATCATGCTTCTAACTTCTTATTATTATATATTTGAAGTTTTGAGCCAATGATGAATGAACATTGACATGTTACATGTATGAATCTATGAATATACATGTGTGTGTGTGTGTGTGTGTGTATACTCACGGTACCAAAATCCGCCCCAAAAAATATTTTGCCGAATTTTCGAATCCGAATCCGAATCTGACCAGAACTAGGATCGGCTACTTAGTTATTAAGTTAAACTTTGACAGAGCTTTTATAGCGTAGCCCTGGAGAGTAGGAGATGAATTTGTACTACAAGATTCTAATGACTTATTCCTCTATAGAGGTTCTTTGTTCTTTAGCCCAGAGACCAATAATGAGGATCAATGGAAGTGATTAATTATCGGTTCAAGGATAGCGGAATCTTTAAATTAAAAGTAGGTGAGAAGGTGATTCTCTCAAAGTTATTTATGATTTGAAAAAAGGGTTCAATCTTAAATGGAAGTTCAATCACTTTTTGGAAGAAGCGCAGTGCCTAAAAAGTAAGTTTTCTGAGTTAAACTGCAATCATCAGTGGTAAGGGGCAAATATAACAACACGCCTTTAAGCTAACAATGGTACAAATCAAGAACTGCTAACAGTTGAGTATAGCTCTCAGGACTCAACATGGCCTGATTTGGAAAATTACATTCATTACCATCCTTAACTCAATTTCTAGTCAGGTGGGAAATTCCTACCCAATGTTTATTCATTTGGTACATTTTTTGGCAGAGATGCATGCTTAGTAATTTATAGTGTTTGTTATTTCTCAAGTTTTTGGCAGCGATGCATGCTTAGTAATTTATAGTGTTTGTTTTTCATAGAGATGTAGGGTAGTACTTGAGAAATTATCACTAATGGTTTTTCAAGTGTTTCTTTTTTTAAAGTCTAGGACAACTTTGGCATCGTCAAAATTACACATTAGTGTGATTCCTTGTGAAGTCTCTGGAACCCTTTAATGAGGTGATTATTTTGAGCCTTGTGTGTTGGATAGTAGCAATATGGGCTTGGTGTTTGGCATTCCTCTGTGTGTTTTGTAGGTAGCCACCTTTTGTTCGGAAGGATGACAAGCAAACAAAGTGCAGACAAGGATGAGACTGTTAAAAAATGGTGGTGATGTCCTGGCTCATTGTCTCATGCAAAGAGTTCTCGGTGAGAATGGTTTCGAATTTGGTAACAGGCCAAAATCAACACTGCAAGGAGACGTTGACACCAACTTGGCCTACTTTGTCCCTGATATTGAATCAGGGGTTTGTTTGCTTAATTTATTCCTATCTGATTAGTTCAGTGAAATGGAGGCAGAAAGGATGGATAGGAGTCAAGGACTTGAGAGGCACCAAGCAGATAAAGCAATTAGGGCCAGTGTATGGCAAATCAGTCGATTTGATTGATGCCCAACCATACCAATAGGAGGAATTCAAAGAGCTCTGGCATGAAGTGGTAATATTGCAGGCATTTTGTCATGACACAGAGAAGGTATTAGCTGCCCTCAGATTTATTCATAGGAATGGTAGCACAAAGGTTGAGAGTAACTTCTCTCCCAGTCTTCTATGAGAGCTGTCTGCATCATGCAAGGCATTGTAGAGACCTGCCTTTCAGACTCATCCCTGCCTCTCTCTGAGGCTAATCATCATGTCATTCCCATGAGAGAGATCCCTGGTCCGATGACGTGGGTTGAAGAATATGTTGTGGATCATGAGGATGTAGCCATTAGCAGAGATACGTGTGGTTTGTGCGAAGGTGATGTTGTCTTGTTGTCCTGCAAAAGAGCTTCTGTAATGGCAGATTCTGTCTTTAGAACCTTTTGTATTTCCCTTTGTGTTGTTTGTCAGTGCCTCTCTTTAGTGATAGTATAGTTGTAGCTATCTTGCACTTTTGAAAGTATATGGATGCATTGTAAGAATTTGGTCTTATTTTCAAGGGTAGGACACCTATAGAAATTCCAACTATTAAATCTTCAAAAAAATAAAATAAAATCAAGTTGAGATGCCATTTTTGGTTCACTCTTAGGTTATGGTTTCATTCTTTACTTGCTTGAGTAAGTTTCTAATTTGCAATTAGACTTAAATTTAATTTACAAATTTTTTAAATTAACCTTTGATTCAGCTTAGATTCGATTTTTAACCAAAGTTACCAGAAAATTCCATTAATGAACTTGGAGATTGGTGACTATTTTTGTATAAAACGTAGCGATATCCTTATTCATTTACTGGCCTGCCCTAATTTATTGGCATCCTTGCAACAGTGCCCATACACCCATGTCTCCAAGGAACTATGATTTTAACTAATTGATTTAGTTGAGCTATTTGGTGAGCTGTTTTCATTAGTGATCCTCATTAGCTAGTTTATTAGCTTTAACTCTTAGTTTAATTTTGGCTTGTCATGGTTGATTTCTTCATCATTTTTTTGTTAGTTGTATTCATGCTTTTAAGTCATCTAGATTATATTTTTGTTCTACAGTTCTCTTTAAGTTTATTTGCTAATTTGTTAAACAGAAGTGCACTTTTGGTTGCAATTGTTATAGCAGTATTTGCAATTCATTTTTTGTGATTATTCACAAGTACAAGTGTCGAATGTCTGTCACTTTCATAACTTGATTGCAGTTAAGTTTTCAGTTTGAAAAACACTTTCGACTTCCTACACAATCATGTTCTAAATACTCAATAATCTTAGTGTTTGATTTTTGCATGCTAAGAGAAAAGTGTGGTTTGGAAACAATTAAGATTACCTTTTAGAGATCAAATTCAAGATTTTAAAATATGTTGATGGGTTACTTTTGAACTTATGCAGTTGCAACTCAAACTTTGTAAATCAAACCAATCTATAGTAGCTTCCCTTTCTCATGTTTAAATATGAAGTTCTGTGCATTCATGATTAGTCTAGTATAATTCTAATTTTACGTCATCAAAGGTAAAAGAGTTAATACCATTGACAGCAACATTTTTCACAGTCAACACGTGCATATGTCCCCACTCCTTGGTAGCTATTCATATTGTTTTGATGATTTCAGGGGAACTCGAGGCATCCACTTTTCGCACTCCTGACTTACCCCAAAAACTGGTGTCAATGCAGCACATGTTTATTCAAGTGTGGTGAAGTTGATTTGTATCAGCCTTACTAGGCCGCATTCATCCTTCTCTTCATTCTTTACTATATATTTTTGTAAAAGAATACAAATCAATAAGACAATAAACAACTTGTCCAGTTCCCAAGACACACACCAAATTACAGAGAAACTATAATATTAATCAGGTGTACAGACAGGTAAAATTACATAAGATATAGAAAAACTAAAACATTATAGTTCCCTTCCTTAAGCATGGATGTAGTCGAAATAGACACATGGAAAAATTCTCTAACCAAAAAAGAATTTCATTGAGATACTCGCCTTATATTGAAATCTGTCCAAGTTTGAAGAGCCTCCCTTCACCCAACCACTGGCAATGGACAACTGTGCTTCCATTTTTGCAGCCTCTGCCTCAGCTCTTGCTTCTTCAGCAATCCGTAGTGCAGCCACTGCTCGTGCTGCAGCCAACTCAGCAGTTATTTCAGCATCCCTTGCTCTTTCATTGGTTACTGGGAAATCCTCCTCTACGCTGCTTTCAGCTTCACCAATGGTACCACTTTCAGCACAATAAGGTTCTGCATTCCACATTTGTAATCTTTCCTCCAAAATTGTGGTCATGTTCCAAGCTTGTTCATCAATTTTCCTGGCAACCACTGTTTCTGTATTTCTCCCAGTATTGCCTCGTTGTTTGGTTCCAACTCGATGCCCAGTTTCTGTCTTTCCTGTACTTAAACCTGGTCTGAAATGATGTATTCTGTTTGTAAGACCTGATTCCACGGTCTGAATCACCTCATCCTCCTCTCCAAAAAACTCATCCTCCCCCCCAAGTACTTGCATTGCGACAGCCTCAGCCAAAGCTGCACCCTCTTCATCAAGTCTCTTCTCTTCTTCCTTTCTCTTTTGTTTTTTCTGCTCCAGTTCTATTCTGATTGCAGTTGAATTTGCAACAGCCTTGTCAAGCCGCCGTTTCTTTTTTTCTTCTTGCTTTTGTTTGTCTCTTTCTTCCTTAGCTTGCTTCTTCTTTTCCTTCTTTGATGACAAACTATTTGACGCAGAAGAGTTTTGCCCTGTTGATCGACCATCCGCCATTGGTATCTTATCTTATCTGTGATGAGAAAAAACAAACAAATTCGGCAGTTCTGCATAATGCACATAGTAAAAAATAGTGATCCAGATTATAAATTTTGCACAGAACTGTCAAAATGTATATAATGTAGTGATTCGGGATAAACTACAGTATAACAAAACCTAACAATTCCAAATAAATGCAAAAAGGTTGTAAATGCTGGTGGAAAGCCTCTGCAATGATTAATTATTTTCAAAACTGTAAAAAGAAGAGGTAAAAACACACAAATTCCTCACTTCTACACAATGCATAAAGTAAAAGGTACTATTCAGTAAAAAAAAATTAACGGAACTTAGAAACTGAAAAAGAAGAGGTGAACCTTCCGCAATTCTGAGTAACACATGAAGTAAAAGTACAGTTTATCTTGTATAAAGCAAACAGTATATTAGGAAAATAGGAAAATAATAAATTTGTATAAGAAATTCAACAGTTCCAACACAGTGAATAGAGTTAAAATCAAAGGAGTTTTGCGCTACGTTACAAACAGATCATCCCCCATACAATAAAAAGATGCATCATGCAATGATTCAATATGAAAACCGGCAGTTCTATAGCCCTAAAACAAGAAATATATGTGTCATGCCGTGATTTATCAGAAATTAAACAGTTTTACAAATGAATAAACAGATGTGCAAATGAATAGACTGAAGGTTACAATTCAAAATTATTTTTTTTGCAAAGCAAACATCTATAAGGATAACGTATGCAAGGATTGATTGAGAAATCCAGCATTTTTGCCAATGCATACGGTCAAGTTTTCCATTCACTATTATGTTTTGTACTAAAAGCAATGCTCAATATTCTAAAGTGTGCACAAAGCAATGTTGTAGGGGAAACTCTCCAATTATGTACAACTCATAGACTGAAAATACCATTCAGCATTAAACAGTAGACAAAGCAACCCTCACATCCCTAAACTATGCATAATGCAACAGTTTAACACAGAAAATCAAACATGTTTATCCTCCATTGCAGGTGTGCTAATCTGGCATTGCAGATGTTTATCGTCCAATAAAGAAACAGATCCAGGTAAATCAAACAAGCGCAGTAACAATATCCCTACTAAATACATCTCAGCACACTTCTCCGGCCCTAAACGACAGAAACTAGTTGAAGAAATGTCGGAGGAAAAGCTGTTCAAATTAAATAAAGAAATTGTAAACCGTAGAATAAAATGATTCTTACCAATTGCAATAAAATCAACGAATTGCATTAAATTCGTCGTCATACTCAATCAGTCTCCATCAAACAGCTTATTCCGTTTACACTTGTCCGATTCTTCACCATTTCTGGTCCCAAAAAAAACATAACATCAATAATTAGCATGCAGGCATCCATTTTGTCTGCATTATACTTGCAATGCACTGTGAATCATGGCGTATAATTCTGGTCGAAATTCATTTGATCCTTGACAATGCCAGGTAAGGTGAGAAGAATTAGCGTAAAAAGAAGTGTAGTTACCGTGCCCTGCGGGAGCACGAATAGACCGATCAAGAAACCGCCTAGGAATGAATGTTTCGAGTTAATCGGGAGGAGGGAGCCGCAAAACTAGACCTGATTTAGCCAAACCAAACTTCAGTACACTGAATTTTGTACCACCTATATTGAAGTGTCAGAACTAAATGCCCTAACCTCAAATTTGAGGATATCACTTAAACTGATAAAATAACCTTTTCCTAGAATAGAATTTAATATAGTTTGATTAAACAAGTGTTGAAAGGGTCGAAAGGAAATTGGAGTGGTTGGCAAACTTCAATTACATAAAGTGCCTCTCCAAGGAATCATTAAATATATTTCTTTTCCTTTTTAAAAATACTATGGTAGAAAAGTTCCAACAAATCTAAAAGATTTCTCTAGTCTAAAATTGAAGAGAAAAGAGGTAGGCCTTGGTTATTTGGAAAAAGAATTACACTTCCAAATCTTATGGGGAAATAGGAATCAAGAATATCTAGATAAATAATATAAGCCTTATTGCCTAAGGTTTTTTTGGGGGTTTTGTGAAGGGTGAGGAGAAGTGGAGTTCCTTGGTGAGAGCCAAACATTTGAGTAACAAGGAGGAAGCTACCCTGCTCTCTTCTTCTTGTATACCTAAAGGCTCTATTATTTGGGTTCAAATCCATGTGTTTAATGCAAAAGGGAATAATCTTGAAGGTTAGTGATGGTATGAAAATTATTTTTTGAGGAGACAAGTGGTTGAATCCCTAACCCTTATCCTCCAACTAGTCCTTCAAATGTTTGTATAATACTTCCACTAATTGCTTTGGTACTTGTATCAAAGATTACCTCTCTATAATTGGGATAACATTCAAATGAAAGAACCCACAAGAGTGTTCCTATAATTTGGTTCACTTGAGGGATATTGCAATGAGCCTTCAAAATAGACACATAAATTAGAATGTCAATCTTCCCTCATGATGGTGAAACTATTTGGCCTCCAAATAGTAAAGGTCCATTCTTTTATAAGTCCACTTATAGTATGTTGCGGGATCCCCCTACTAAGGAAGCTTTCTGAAAAAAGTTTAGATTTAAAACCTCGTTCTTAAAGTTAACTTTTTTTTAATAGACTGCCTCTCACAACGAAGTCCTCACCTAAGACAACTTGAAAAGGATATGTTTTCAACTATTTAACAAATGTGCGTTGTGTCAACTAAATAAAATTATTCCTCGCATCTTTTTCCTTTATGACCATTCTATAATTATATGGGAAAAAGTAATGATTAAATTTAATATTTTTATAGTGATGAATGGTAATCTAGAGAAATTTATTGAGGGATGGAAATCCCCCCGTTCTCGTTCAATTCTTAAAGAACTCTAGAAATATATTTATCTTCACCTTGTGTGGGGTATTTAGACAGAACAAAACAACTATATTTTCAGGGATAAATAGGTTAATGTGAAGGGGATTTTTTTCTCCTTCGCTAAGAGCCCGTTTGGGGACTGGAATTGGCATTATCTAATTTCGAATAATGTCAAATTCCATGTTTGGGTCCATGAATAAAAATGAAATTGGAATTACGAAATTCTTATTTTGCCCCAAAATGGGCATATCAATCTTCCACCTAAATAGGTGGAATTCCAATTTTTAAAAAAGCAATTTTAATATCTCGTCGAATCTGTGACATGATAGATGTGTAATTATGTGTATGTGTCTATATGTGTGTATATGTGTATATATATACAAATGTATGTATTTGTATGTATATGTGTATATATACATAAATGTGTGTATTTGTATGTATATATATACACACATGTGTATATATGTGTATACATGTGTATATATACACACATATGTGTGTGTATATGTATACATATGTGTATCTATACACATGTATATATACATGTGTACATGTATATATACACACATGTGTGTATATATACACATGTATATATACATGTGTGTATATATGTATATATACATGTGTATATAATACACATGTATATATACATAT
>MU228205.1:311421-325312 GCA_018584345.1 Thuja plicata
ATACACACATGTGTGTATATATACATGTGTGTATATATACACATGTATATATACATGTGTATATATACACACATGTGTGTATATATACATGTGTGTATGTGTGTATGTATGTATGTATATATACACATATGTGTATATATACACATGTGTGTATATATACGCATGTGTGTATATATACACATGTGTGTATATATACACATGTGTGTAAACAGACACGTGTGTGTGTTTTAACCTTTCTTATGCTTTGCTATATATATATATATATATATATATATATTATTGGTCCTAGATATTTGAGAATGGTTTCAAAATTCTACGAGTCATAATGTGAATTCTAGATTTTAGAGCATGTCATAATTTTTTAGATTTAGTCAAATTTTAGTTTTAGCAAGCACCTATCATAATTCTCTTGCTATATCTCTATCTCATGCTCTTTTTCTTAGATATCAGGCTATAGACTTGTTTATTTCCCTATCACTCTCCTTCTCTTCCTCTACCTCTTTATATCTCACTTCTCTTCTCTCCCCGGGCTATATATCTTATAATTTCACAAATAGTAAAATTTCAATAATCACCAAGCTCCTATTATCATTCTCTCTCTATCTCTATTTGACTATATTTGTCTCCCTTGATCTCTAGACCCATCTCTCTTCCTATTACTCTCCCTCTCTGCCTCTATATCTCACTCTCTCTTCTCTCTCCAAGCTCTAAACCTATTTTTTTCACCCTTCACTTTGCTCTTTATCTCCTCTCTCTTCTCTACCTACCTCGCACAATTATCTCCTCTCTATCTCATTGTAGACCTTATGGAAAGACATATTGTTAATTAGTGCCAAAACACGTAGTCATTCTTATGGTTACAATACTAACCGAGCTAGCAGCTTGCAGTGTTGATCGAGCCAAGCACTTGCAGTGTCGACCGAGCAGTTAGTTCCAAGCAGTCTCTACTGAGTCACCAGTGTTACCCAAGTTGCATACCATCTCTAAGTGATTAATGTGGACCAAGCATCCGGTGTCAACCGAGTGCCAGAGTTGCCAAGTTCAATGTATCGCCCGAGTGTCAGTATATCACCTGAGTGGATTACTGGACCCGAGTATCAGTATTGGGCCGACTTAGTACATATTGTTTGATACTATTTAATATGATAGTAGCCGACTTGTGGAGATAATTGAATTGGATCATAGGTATATATGTAAGATACTTTATTTATCCAAAATAGATAGTAATAATATATCAATCATCATAACAACATTGAATACATGTATGGATGCGAATATGAAGAGGTAGATTGGTTAGAAGGCTACAACAGTATAAAGGAACAACAAAGACTCATCTATCACATTCAGGTGAGCAGTATTACATCAAAGGATCTTATTCAGCAAATCTGAGTTACATAGCAGATCATTCACTGATTCATCCTAACAGGTGTATCAGTCAAATCCTTTAACAACGTGGACTTAACAGTCCTTCACAAATCTCCTAAAAGAGTGCATACTTCATTGTATTGTATAAATCCTTTCACAAGGTGACCTAACAGTCCTTATTGCTCCTAACAGGGCAGACCATCAGAAGTGGTCAATTGTAAGCCTTAACCGGCCAACTTTATTACTGTAGTTCTAAAGCTTGTGGGTATCATCCCCACCCCAGTTTTACTTTCTATTTGGAAGGTTTCTGGGTCACCATATCTTGTCTCAAGTGTTATGAATGTTTATTGCTTTTCTGTTCCATGCATGTAATTAGATTAGACAGTCTAATAAAGGATAAAAGATAAGATTTTTTATTAGTTCCTGGTTCAACCCCCACCCCCTCTCTTAGTCACCTAGCTTGTAATATATTTCCAATAATTGGTATCAGAGCAAAGGTTCTCTTATCAAAAGTTTAACAGCTTGAGCAAAGATCAGAGGCAATGGAAATATATAGACTGGAGAAAGTCATTGAAAATGAAAAGATAGATCTAAAAGTGGCCATGGATCAAATCATAAAACTCAAGGAGTAGCTCTCTCATTCCCTGAAAAGAATAAAATATTAAGCAATGCAAATGAATGACAAAGGTTACATAGAAAAAATAATTGAAGATTTGTGCAAAGAAAGAAGTTCTGAAGAAGCTGATGCACCCATTGAAGACCTACTTGCAAATTAATAATCTCACTTTACATGAAGAAGTTAGAAAGTTGAAGAGAGAACAAGAAATTCATTCAGTCAGAATATGTGAAGTCATAGAACAAAAGAACCAAGAAGAAAAAGACAGAGAAATGGAACAAGAAGATAAGATATTTCTAAGTACAAGATTAGAGGAAAAATAAAATGAAATCCATCATTTGTCACTTCAGCAAGTAGATATGGTAAATCAACTCAATAGTACAAACCAGGAAGTTATCAATCTGAGGATTAAAAATGAAAGACTGCAAAGTGATCTCAATACTGAAAAGAAAACTAATGAAAGGATGATGAATTCACAAGAAAGCATGAATTAATTGACAAAGCAAACTCAATTTAGACATCATGGATATACTAGATTAGGCTATATTGAACAAGACAAATCCTCACAGCAAGGAACTCAAAAGAACAAGAAACTTACATGTAATCACTATGGTAAGTTAGGGCATACATCAAATAAGTGTTGGAGCAATGGGAAGTCAAAGTTTAATGGTAAGTGCTACAGGTACAACAAACATGGACATACGTCAAGTGAATGCACTGAGAAACCTAAGTTTAAAGGAAA
Source organism: Thuja plicata (assembly GCA_018584345.1). Taxonomy (NCBI): domain Eukaryota; kingdom Viridiplantae; phylum Streptophyta; class Pinopsida; order Cupressales; family Cupressaceae; genus Thuja; species Thuja plicata. Next base: position 314,145 of record MU228205.1, read on the forward strand.
AATGTTTCAATTATAAAAAACAAGGTCATAAGTCTTCAGAGTGCAAAACTAAGAAGTGGAACCCTGCTGAACAATTAGCTAAGGCAATTTTTGGTTGGGATTACAACACATGGAATATATGTTGTCATTGTGGTGAGTATGGGCACATTAGTGCAAATTGTACAAAGACTCACCTCAAAAAAAGGAATCCTACTAAGAGATGCTATGTGTGTAAACAACTTGGTCATCTAAGCAAGAACTATATGAACAGAGAAAAAGTGGATACTGGTTTTGAGAAAGGAAAAGAAAAAGTTTCTGAAATCAAAACTCAGATGAGTCAACAATGGGTAAGGAAGTCTCCTGATAATTTAGACCATTGAGGAATCTGATGCAGAGTAGATAGAAGTGGCAGTAATGGCATCTATGCCCTAATCATCTAGTCTGTTTATCTTATCTTCGAGAAAGGAAAAGACCACATAGTCTACATCAAGTTTAGTAGGAACTGAGCATCAAGCTCTACCTACTACTAGACCAAGCCAGACTGAGTCACAGTAGGATACTGTGAATGTTTCTATACAGTTGATACTAATTCTGCAGTTGGTGCAAAGACAGTTAATGACCTACTTCAACTGAACACTAAGGATAAGGATGAGGATGGAAAAGATAAGGATGATAATGGAAAGGGTAAGGAAATCATTCCTTCACCTAATCCCAAGGTCAAGGGTAAAGAAAAGGAAACAATTACTAATTAAGTTGACCTTGAGGAAGAAATTGTGATTCCTAACTAGGATCTTTCTAGCCTGACAACCGAGCAGATGGACATCCTTGGGGAGCTATGGAAGAAAAGATCCAAACAACAGAAGCTCTGAGTTGAGAAGAAAAGGAACAGAGTACTAGAGGACATCAAAGGTATATTCCTTGATTCACTAGAGATTGAAGTAAATGAGAAAGACTCTATAATGGACCAACTTGTTGACATAGTTCACAAGTTTAACGAAGATCTAAGTGGTCAGGAGAAATGATTGTAGAAGGCAGAGAGAAAATTTGAGAACAAGGTTCTAGAGAATGTTACAGGTAAGATTGCAAAGATCAAGTGAAGCTATCCACTATTATTAGCTCTCTAGAAACCACTGTGAATAATGTTGTTGTGTTATTTGTAAAGTTGAGTGACACATGAAACTTTACCATGGAAATAAAGAGTAAGCTGACAAAGATTGACAATGATTTGAAGGCAAGTGCAAGCCAGTTGGCACTTAATCCAAGTTCAAGTTCAACACATTTTGTTAAGATCAGGTATCTGATTGATCTGCAGGTAGGGCTACTGAGGGAAGAAGGAAGAATAAGGGACTCTCTATCAACAATTCAAAGCCAACTCATTCCTCGTATGGATGTAATGCAAAAACATATTTCTCATGCAAAGACACTCATCCATGATAATAACTATTTAGTTGCTGAGCTTATGATGGAGTTGTCTGCAAAAATTCAAATTGAGTTTCACATCCTAAAGGTGTTGCAAGATAATTGGGACAAGGCTTTGTCTCAAGTTTTGAAGGTACATAGTGATTTCCTTTCATATTTTGGTATTACCTTGTAGATATGCATTTTTGGCATTTGTGTCAAAAACAAGGGGGAAAGATAGGATATATATGTATATATATATATATATATATATATATATATATATATATATATATATATATATGAGGAAATACATGTACATAGAAGAGGAAGATATATATAACAGAGTTACAAAAATAGTTTTGAAAAATAAAAAACAGAGTCAATTGCAACCGAGTTGTAGAGAAGTAGTCAAAACCAAGCTAGAACCCAAGCACATGGTAAGGGGGAGTTTTGACTTATCAGTTTGTTTGATCAGAATTTTTGGTATGATAAGTGTTTTTGTCACTAATTCCAAAGGGGGAGATCGTAGACCTTATGGCAAGACATATTGTCAATTAGTGCCAAAACACTTAGTGATTCTTATGGTTACAATATTAACCGAGCCAAGAAGCTTGCAGTGTTGACTGAGCCAAGCAGTTGCAGTGTCAACCAAGTAGTTAGTTCCAAGCAGTGTCTACCGAGTCCCCAATGTTACCCGAGTTGCATACCATCTTTGAGTGATCAATATGGACTAAGCACCTAGTGTCAACCGAGTGCCAGAGTTTCCAACTTCACTATATCACCCGAGTGTCAGTATATCACCCAAGTGGATTACTGGACCTGAGTATCAGCATTGGGTCAACTTAGTACATATTGTTTGATACTATTTAATATGATAGTAGCCGACTTGTGGAGGTAATTGATTTGGATAGGTATATATGTAAGATACTTTGTTTATCCAAAATAGATAGTAAGAAGATATCAATCATTAGAACAACATTGAATACATGTATGGATGTAAATATGAAGAGGCAAATTGATTAGAAGGCTACAACAGTATAAAGGAATAGAAAATACTCATCTATCACATTTAGGTGATCATTATTACATCAAAGTATCTTATTCAACAAATCAAAGTTGCATAGCAGATCATTCACTGATTCATCCTAACAGGTGTATCAGTCAAATCCTTTAACATGGTGGACTTAACAGTCCTTCTCCTAACAAAGTGCATACTTCATTGTATTGTATAAATCCTTTCACAAGGTGGACCTGACAGTCCTTATCGCTCCTAACAAGGCAGAGCCTCAGAAGTGGTCAATTATAAGCCTTAATCAACCAAACTTTATTACTGTAGTTCTAAAGCTTGTGGGTATCATCCCCATCATGGTTTTACTTTCTATTTGGAAGGTTTCTGGGTCACCATATCTTGTGTCAAGTGTTATGAATGTTTATTTCTTTTCTATTACATGCATGCAATTAGATTAGACAATCTAATAAAGGATAAAAGATAAGAAGTTTTATTGGTTCCTGATTCACTGCCCCCCCTTAGTCACCAAGCCTACAATATATTTCCAACACTCATCTTTCTCCCCTTCCTCACTTCTCTCTCTACTTATATCTATCCAATCTATCACTCTCCCTACATACATCCCCTCACTCTCTCCCTATCTTTATTTCTATACATAAATCTCCCTCCCTCTCTTTCTCTTCATCCCATGCTCTCTCCCTACTTATCTCTCTCACCATTTTCTTCTTTACTCATCTCTATCTCCCCTCTCCCTTTCTCTATATACCTCTGCCTCCCTCCCTGACTCCTTCCCTCTCTATTTGTCTATATATAACTCTCTTTCTCTCCCCCAAGTTTAATATACATCTATCAAGCCATATCACTCTCCCTCTCTCCCTTCTCTCTACCTCTATTACTATCTCACTCTCTTGGTCATCCCCTAAGATGCATACCTATATTTCTACCTTTAATCTCTACTTGACTCACTTTGTCTCCCTTGATCTCTAGACCTATCTCTCTTCCTATTACTCTCCCTCTCTGCCTCTCTATCTCACTCTCTCTTTTCTACCCGACCTTTAAACCTATTTCTTTCACCCTTCACTCTACTCTCTATCTCCTCTCTCTTCTCTACCTGCCTCACACAATTCTCTCCTCTCTCTATATCATCTCACTCTCCCCTTCCCCGCCTCTCTCTCTACTTACATCTATACACTCTATCACTCTCCCTACATACATCCCCTCACTCTCTCCCTATCTTTATTAAATATATACATCTCCCTCTCTCCCTCCCTTTCTCTTCATCCCATTCTCCCTCCCTATGTATCTCTCTCACCATTTCCTTATCTACCTATCTCTATCTCACATCTCCCTTTCTCTACAAACCTTTGCCTCCCAACCTCCCCCCGTCCCTCTATTTCTCTTTATATCACTCTCTTTGTCTCCCCCAAGTTTAATACACATCTATCAAGCCATATCACTCTCCCTCTCTCTCTTCTCTCTATGTCTAGTACTATCTCACTCTCTCATTCATCTCCTAAGATTATACCTCTCTCTCTCTCTCTCTCTCTCTCTCTCTCTCTCTCTCTCTCTCAACATAACACCCTTATTTCTCTACATACCTCTCCTTCACTCCTTCCCCACCCTCTCTACCCATCTATCTCTACTTATATTTATATTCCATCTCCCTCTATTTATGCATGCATCTCCTTCATTTCTTCCCCACCTACCTCTATTTATCTACATACATTTCCCTCCCACCCTCTCTCTTTATACCTACCTCCTTACATCCTTCCCTCTCTCTACCTCTCTACCTATGTAAGTTATTATATACACCTTAAATTGTTCAACAAATGTCAAAGATACAAATCAAGTCAAAACCATTGATTAATTATCAAAGCCTTTAATTTATTAAATTCAAGCCATTTGGATTAGTTAATTTCAAAAATCAAATCACTGTGTAATTGATTATATAGCTCATTAAATTAATTAAATCCAACCCATCTAATTCTCATACATGGCTAATTTAATTAAAGCTTTTGATTTAATTAGATCCTAAATTCCCTCACCAAACACTACAAACCAAAATCAATTCAACCATTGAGAAAGGAGGATTGGGAGCACATGGATCACTCCAAGGCTTTCCTATCTTGACCACTCAATTTAAATAGAACAATCTTATCCCTCTATTTGGGACACATCAACAAACACAACTTAACCTTGTCTTTAGCCATTAGTTAACTCAACTCACATCAAACTCACCCTCCTACCATTGGTAAATCCTATAAATAGTATGCATTCTTAGTGAAAATCATCCATTGTTATTTACTCTTGTCATAGATTCACCATTATAGTTTAATTGCATCCATAATTAGCATAATTGGATTCATGTTAGCATTTTAATTGCAAATTCATATCAAAATGAGCATGTAGATCACATCACTTAGATTAATTCATCACTCTCGTTCTAAGGATTGTCACTTTAGGAGTGATTTTGCAAGTTGAGGGCATAATTTTAGTCTTCTTAGTTAGAAAACCATAGGATGTTCTTAGTCTTTCAATTTGAATTTGTTAAATAGAATAGATTTTTTGCATTCAGAGTTGATATTTGGTTAAACTAATCCTATGTAGGTATTTTACATACTAGAAATGACACCTACAATGGGGAAGATGCCTCAAACGAATGGATTTTAATGAATTTTTTTTATCATTTTGAGTGAATTTGTGTTGCAGATATGACATTTACGGGTAAAAGAGCATGTATACACTAAATTTCAATGCGTATAAAGCAACATTCGGTGCATATAATGCAAATTTTGGTGGGTATAGAGAAAATTTTAACACCTACAAGAATTATTACAATGTGTGCAATATTGCTTCTATCTCCTGTCTAAACTTCTTACAATGCCTATGAATGAACTTTCTAACATCTGTCTCAATTTCTTACAGTGCTCATAAATTGCAATCTTTCTTTCAGCGCATGTTAACTAAATTTTAGTGCATAGCAACTTAAGTGTAGCATGTAGCAACTAAATTGTAGCGCTTGTCAAATTTATAATAGCACCTAAAATCTGCAATTTAAAATTTTAAAATTCTCAAATCTGAATTTGTTTAAAATGTTTGCAGATGTTAGAACATAAAAAGGCGAGGAAACCCGCATTTCAAAATCTTGATTACTACAAGGAGAAAGAGGTAAAAAGGCTTGATAAATATGTAAATAAAATTCACAGTGCAAATATTGTTACAAATTTAGATGATGATGTTAAAGCATATAATCACTACATAGAGATGATAAATTTGTATCAAGCTTTCTATAATATTCCTAGAATTAACTATGATGCTTCTCCTTTCTAAGATTTTCACAAATTAGTTTTTATTTTGACTTCACATTTGTTCAAATATCTTGGATTTCCTTAGACATTTCAAAGTTAAAAATCTAGTCTAAATATCTAAACCTATTATTGTTTGTCAATGACGGTATTAGGCATATGCTCTCATCTTTCAAGATGATCAAAATGCCAAATATGTCATATTTGTCAATAGAAAGAAAGTTTAAGGAATGAACAAACACATAATTGAAAAGCCTCATTGTTTGTGAACAATGGTATTAGGCCTATGCTCTCACTTTTCTCAAAGTGATCAAAACTCCAAAATATATTAGTTCCTTAGATTAAAGGCTTGGAAATGAACAAATCATGTCTATTGTGCTTGGAAGATAAAAGGTAGCAGGGATATGATCTCACTCTTTTAGGAAAATAAAACTCCTAAACCTATATTTTTCTTCAATTTCGCTTTTACAATATTGCAAGTGATTTAGAACCTTAGAGGGCATATCTCCCAAGTGCTTTATGAAAGCCATGAGAGGGAAATCCCAAAGTGAGATACAAAACCACTTTAACCATGGTTGATCCAACTCTCTCTAAAAAGAAACACTTAAATCCCTAATGGGGTGGAAGACAAAGAGCATTGTAATAGCCTTCCTCTATTAATCCTAATGGATTGTGCAAAACCTTCCATGCATGTGGTGGGAAGCTCTTGTAATTGAGAGGTAAAAGAAAATCTCTTTGAACATATCATTAACTTATTCCTGGTTAATTAGTAATCCTACCTATTCAAACCATGTTGAACCAAAGTTTATTTTAGGTAGATTGATTGAAGTGTTTTCTTGTGAAGGCCTTGTTAATACATTCGAGAATGTACATTTTTTGTGTAGCTTTTAAAGGTTATAAAACACATGTATTTTTTATTTCTATGTTTAATGATACACAATCTCAAAGATAAATATACATTTAAGATCTAAATTTATTAAACATCATTCTTATTTTAAATAAGACATTCTTTCAATAAAGATCCTAAACTCATTTTCATGTCAGTTTAGACAAGATCCCATCACATAAAGTTGTCTTTACAAGAAGACGAAACTGTGCTTAGAGGAGAAACACCTTATCTAGATGAGACACCTCATTCTCCTTATCAACCATTTAAAGAAAATAATCAAGAGGAAGAACTAGAAGAGGTTCCAATGGCAAGTAATTCATGGTATGAGGCCTAACAACACCGAAGAAAATAATGATGAAGAGGTAACAAAGGAAAAGGTTAATGAGGCTTCTCAAAACCCTTTGTTTGTAAATATGGTGGAAAAGATCTTAAAAAGAGACAAAGATAGATATTTCCTAACCTTAGCTCAACTAGGGGTTAAACTCCCTCATGATTTTGATATGTACAAATTAACATTAGATGAGGATGAAGACACCCCTCTGAAAGCTATGAACCAACAACTCAAGTCTTTACAAATACAAATGGATAATGTGAAGAAAGTGGCTGCTCCAAAACAATTTTCAATAGAAGCCATTTGCCCTTTCCCATTTGAAAATAATATATTCATGAAACCTTTTCCTCAAAACATGGTATTCCCCAAGTATGACATGTATATGGGTACAATTGACCCACAAGACCACATAAGGGAAATTGACACATTAAGTATGGAATTCCTCCATGAACCCACTTATTTCATGAGGTTATTTCATAGAAGCCTTAGTATGACAACAATGGAATGGTTTTCAAAGTTACCTCCTAGTATCACAACCTTTGAGGAATTAATCTCTATATTTTCCAATCAATATTCTTATAACATTGAACGTGAAATCACATTGTTGGACTTATGTGATACCAAGCACAAGAAGTGGAGAATCCCTTTTGATTTTTCTAAAAATATGGAGAAGGATCTTTGCTAAATATCCTTGAAGTGTGTCAGAGAAGGAAAATATGGATATATTTATAAGCAACTTGAACACGATAATGAACATCAGGTTACAACTTCAATGTCCTCCAACCTTTGACAAGATGATAGACAACATAATCAAGATAAAATATTCTTTAGTAAGGATCAAGGAACTAAAGCTCTATAAATATAATAGAGGTTTTTTGAATAACAAAAATACCCCTTTCAAAAAAAAATCTTCAAACAATAAAAATAATGATAAACCTAAATTTTGGTTGAAGAATAACAACAATAACTTAGTCAATGATGGATTAGTGGAGGCCCACAATCTAAAACCTAAGACTTTCAACATTTCAAGTGGCTCCACTAATCAAGCTAATAATATCAATCAATCCCCCAACAATCCTTTTAACAACAACTCTTTCAACAACAACCAAGGGAATAACAAGACTAAACCTAACTTCATGTCTCAATTTACCTCACCACTAAGGATAAAGTTTACTCCATTAGGAGAAACACTTGAGATGGCCCTAAGAATTCTCATTGTGAATAAACTCATAAACTTACCAAAATCAAGACCCTATGAACCTCAAGTGAATCTATCATGGTGGAGTGATTCTAATCATTGTGAATAGAATCATAATAAAGGGCATAAAACAAATGAATGTATGAGGTTAAAACGTGTGGTGCAAGACCTCATTAATGATGGCATAATTAAAGTTCATGGTCCAATTAATAGCGAAGACCACATGACATTCAAGACACCTTTCTTGAATCATGACAAAGGTGAATCTTCTAACTCCAATCTAAACCACAAGAGAGGAGACAACAAAGTTAATTTTGAACATACATATAACAACACTATCAACTCCCTCTCTAGTTATGAAAATGTCATCAATATTTTTTTGGTGAAGGATAAACAAGAAAAGGAATCTTCTAATATTGTGACTAGAGGGAGAGCTTCCAAAGTTACCTTACAAGGAATCCCCACTAAACCAAATTTATCTAATCCTTCATCTTTCTCATCAAAACAACATAACCTTGTTGATCAACTCCAAAAGACACTGACTCAAATTTCAATCTTGGAGTTACTTAAACTTTCACCTACACACAAGGAAATTTTGGAGAAAGCTTTAGTAGATACAACGGTTCTTAATAACTTGGATGTGGAACAATTTCAAAATATGGTTGGTCACCTCATTGATCCCCATTACCTTTCATTTTCTGAGCAAGATGATATTTCTTTGCACTATCCCCACAACCTACCCTTGCATATTGAATTCTTCATCCAAAAGAATAGGGTCAAAAGGGTCTTAATAAATGGAGGTACTAGTCTAAATATATGTACATTGAACTTGGTCAAATCCTTAAGGTAATCTGAGAATGTCATTGATCATAAAATAAAGATAACTATAAAGGCTTATGATGATGAAGAAAGGTCCTCAAAAGGGATGGTCACTTTACCAATTAAAGTAGGTCCTATTTAAAAGGATATAGTTTGTCAAGTTATATACCTTAAACTAACTTAAAATATATTTTTGGGTAGATTGTAGATCCACGACATGCAAGCGGTACCCTCCACTTATCATCAATGTGTAAAGCTTCCATACACTAGTTGAGAGATAACTGTTAGTGGAGATTTGAACCCATTTTAATATTGCAATAATGTCAAACTAGTGATGGATTCACTTTTTCCCCATTATAGTGAAAGCTCTCCATCAAGTCCATCCAAGAAATAAGAAAAAGAAGGCATTCCTAGTCCAATTTAGAAATTCAAAGAAAAAGAGAAGGAAGATCCAAATAAAAATCATACTACCTCAAGTAGTAAAGAAGTTGACCCATCTTCATCCAACAAAGGCAATGAAAGGGTTAGTTTTCTATAATCAAATGAAGAGAACCCTAGTTCCTCAAATTCAAATGATGACATGTAACTGATTAAATGTTTGATAATGTTAAGTTGAAGATAGTACAAGGCATTAAATCAGTTAATGGTTTGTATTGTCATTGATGTCAACTTGATATCATCTGTACGGTCATGTACATAATGCCAAAGACTTCATAGAATTAATGGAATAAAGGTTATGCCTTCAGCAATGCATAAAAGTCAAGTATTCACTAAGTGATAGATAACACCGACGGAGTGCACACCATCGGTAAAAGCAAAGAAGAAAAGTCACAGTGATACCCGACAAGTAGAAGATAGTGTTGCCCAATGAAAAAAACCATAGAATGCCCGACGAGCTGAAAATAGAGTTTCCAGACGAGTAAAAATCCAATGATGCCCGAAAAACGAAGATCTCAAAGCTAACTAGAGTCACACAAATGGAACTGGCAGTTGTAACCAATGACTAAATGAAGAGTTGATCGACAGAATAGAGAGTTTAGAAAATGACAAAATATCTAGCTGGCAAGAGCTAAAGATAGACTTAACTGGTTTTTTTCTTTGTTTTATTCGACCAGAGTTAAGTAATTGATTTAAAGCTGATTTATACAATTGGCATGAAGATAACTATGAGACAAATCAAGAGTTATGCTTTAAATCAAATTGGATGGATTATTTTTCATGTCAAGAATCAAGAATCAAGAATCAATAAACAGTGAATATCATGTCTATATAAGAGACAAGCTTAATTCATTTTCATATCACATGAAAAGGGGATTAAGGGGAGTGAATAGAAAGAGGATTCTAAATAGAAACTGATGAAGAACAACTTCATGCAGTACTTATCAATCAAGCTGAAGGAGAGCTAAGGAATTCTGCAGACACCGACAAACAGTAAGCACAACATCACAAAGCAGAAAGTATGGAGCACAAAAGAATTGAATTGATACATTAATCAGAGAGGTAATGTACTTAAATAGATATGAAAATCTATAATTCAAGTTGTATTAGAAACAGGTCATTTTATTTCAGTTTAACCATTGAAGCATCAAGTCTCTTAACAGAGCAAGACTTAACAGTCTTCTATATATTGAAGTACATCCCAAGGAGTGCCAAAAAGGTTGATTCGTGAAAGTAGCATTGGATATGCCCAATGCCTATTGACAATCTCAAAGAGAGGCTGATTCAAGGATGGTAGCATTAGATGCCCAATACTAAGTGACAACCTATATGTGTAAAATCCTCTAACAAGGTCACACCTAACAGTGTGTTTGTAACCTTTAACAGGGTTGGATCCTAACATGGCTCACTTCAAAAGAGTGAAATTTTGGGGTACTGGTCCTAGTGGTTTTTTCCCTTAACAGGGTTTCCACATTAAAATCCATGTGCTATATGTGTGTATGATATATTTCTTTACTATTTTATATCTTACATAATTCATTCTAGATTTATCGGTATACTCTACATATTTACTGTATTTCGGTAAATGGATAGCTGCTTGTCGGTAAACATTAAGAAGAAGGTTTAACAGAGCAATTCGACAAGTAGTAAGTTGATATAAGTTGTTCAAGGGATTCATCTTGTAGGACAAACATAACTTGAGAAATAATTAGTGGTTATAAGAGTTGAAGGGTTGATTTAAGGATTAATTTGAGGCCACTGATTCACCCCCCCTCTCAGTTATTACTAAAAATTGGTAT
>MU228205.1:362485-399895 GCA_018584345.1 Thuja plicata
CATGCACTAGCTATATATGTCATCTATAACATATTTTGAAATTAGGGGAAAAAATATTTATTTACATATAATGTTTTGGCGGGAACTAGACCCCTAATTTTTAGCATGTTTCTACAACTGAAAAATCCTCTTTAAACATTAAAAAAAAAATCAAAACTTATTCAAAAAAAATATTAAAAATTTTAATCATAAACTTCATCTATTTTAAAACATTTTATTAGTTTACATCATCTTCAAATTCCAAACATAAATGTCACTTTTATACTATTGAAGCTGAACAGCTTTGATTTTGTCATCCTTTTCCTTTGTAAAAGGGTGACAGATTATTGTGCTTTTACCCAATATCTTCTTCGTAAAACAACCCTAACATGAAGGTTGGATAAATGGGTCACGGTCCTAAGTGAATTTGACATTGAATATATAGACCAAAGGGCTATCAAAGGGAAAGTCAAAGAAGATAGGTTAACATAAGCTCCATTTTCAAGTGAAGAACTCATACAAGTTGATTTCCTGGTGTATCATCTTAAAATGGAAGCACTTCCATGTTAAGAATGTTTAGCCCTCCTTAGGGGGTGTTTTTTACCACCATCATAGTGTCACCTCATTTTTGCATCCTCTCTCACTTCTGTGTCTGTTTAGGACCCTGATTGAGCCTCTTCGGACACCTCCCATCCCAATTGGCATGTTTTTGAGGGGTCCTAACTCCCTGGGTCAAGGTCAACCTTGACCTTGACCTAGTTCAAGGATGAACTTGACCTTGACCTTAGTCCCCCTTTCAAATATGGAAGTCTGTCGGCTGCCGGAGGTCATCAAAAATTCATTTCCCACTTACAGGTCGGCTATTTTGGTTTCCAAAGTGACAATTCTTAAATTATATTTAATATATGTCCTCTTCTAGGGGCACAGGTCTAATTGAAATTTAATTCTCCTATGTCAGCCTCTCTAGAAGATTGTGCCCTAGTTTCATATAAAAGGAAGCTTTCTCCTCTCATTTTCTCTAACCACAAGATCCATCAACTAAGTGAAATCAAGCAAGAAGTCATCAAGCAAAAAGTTCAAGCATCCATTGTTCTACATGTTTTAAGCTTTCAAAGTGTTCAAGTCTTCCTCTCAAGAATTCAAGTCTCCATTGAAGATCAAGGATTCAAGATTTCAAGCCTTTGAAGGGATTTGGTTCAAGCATTCAAGATTCATCATTCAAAACCCTAAATCTATCCATCACGGTGGTATGATCTTCCTTCAAGATCCTTTGTGCGTCCTCCAAAATTCATTCATTCTCTCTTCAAAGTGGATTTCAAGCATTCAATCATGGAGGTTTATGGTTTCTAATTGAGTCCAAGCTTTCATATTTACATACTTATTTACATTCAAAATACAATTGCATATCTATTGAATATCATAGCTTCATTATTAGATTTACTTCTACTACTTGCTAGCATTCTTTATTTCAATTATTGATTTCAAGGTTAATTCCTAATTTGGGGTTTGACTAAGGAAAACCCCTCCCCCCAACAAACAAACCATTCTTATTAGAGGTACAGGTTTGGAACAACACATTGGGACAAAGATTTAGATACCCTTTTCGAAAAACTTTCTGGATCCGAAAATAGAATTCATGTCGGAGACTTTTTAGGTCGATTCTGCCCTAGGTCAACCTTTCTGGGTCAATGGTGACATTGACTTGAGGTTACAAATTGGAACTATGTCAGATTAGAATTGTTCATCTCTGCATTTCTATTCCAGATCAAATCTCAGATTTTCTAGAAACTCAACACAGGCTTCAGAAAATAGCATTCTTCAGATCTACAACATTTCAAGGTTAGTACATTTCTCCTATTCAATTCAATTAAAGTTATAAAATATATCATACACACTCTCTTCTATAAAATGGGAATTAAGATTTTTCCCTTTAATCCATATCCTTAATAGGTCGATTCACTTATGCATTGATCCTTTCTTTAGGGTTAATCAATTTGGATCTTCCCTTTAAGAGATTTGGGATTAAAAGAACAATCCTACCCTCCTCACACACATATTCATTAACATCACCTATATCATTCCATAAAAAAATTCTTAAATGTAATATCTCTTATGTTACACTTTGACCAAACCACATATATTTCTTATCTTACACCTGGATGCAACTATTCTCAACATTGAAGTCAAAATATGGACATTATACTTGATAGGTCATATGTTAGAGTAATTATTTGTCTTCACTTATTAATTAGATCACTTTGATTTAATTATTAAGTTGTCTATTACTCTATTTTACTCAAGCTGTCTCTTAGGTGCATATAATTAATATTTTATATTAATTATTATGCGTAACCTAGCTTTTTAACTTTTTAGGGTTTCGTTCACCTTATAGGTTGAACTCTTGTAATTATTGTTAATTCATCTTGGAATACAATTTCTCTCACACTAGTGAGATTTTCCAAGCTTTTCTTCTTTGTCTTTTTGGCTTCCTTCCAGCAATAGGTCATTTGCATGCAGGTGTTCTTGGTGAACTGTGGATTTGTCTGTCTCAAATCCAACATGGTATTAGAGCTTCCCTGTTGCTACCTGGTTTGGAGGTCTTGAAGCCGTGATTTAAGGACAAAAATCACAACTTCTCTAGGGTTTTTATTCTTCAATCTAGAAGAGATTTTTTCTGGAGTACTTTGAGCCAAAATGGACACTGCCATTGCACTTAGAAGGCCCAGGAGATAAAATTTTCATATAAAGTTGACCATATTTGGCCATAGTAGCATCTAAATTTTTTTTTGCCCCTCGACGTCGTACAACATGCTTCCTAAGGTGCAAAAAATTAAAAAAATTTCAAAAAACAAGTTTTTTAGGGTTTTTGGGGTGCAGCTAATTGCAACCCTAGCCACTGACACAACACCGCTTGGGTGCCACTGCAGACCAGCCCGACCGTCACCTCCGCCAGCTACCGAGACACCTCCACCTGACCACTAGTGCTAGTGCCACTGGTGACATCATTGCCAGAAAAGTGACATCACTTTCCAGCCCAAAATTTTTCCCTTTTTTTTATTAAATTTCCCAGCGATTGAATTTTTTTTTCAGTGAGACAGGCCCATGATGTACCGACCACTATCAAATATTTTCTCGGGTATTGCAATGGTCATTTGACTGTCAATTTTTTTTCTATCTCTGTGTTTTTCCAGAGAGCTCTTCTTTGGAGGCGTAGTTGGTTTTTTGGCCATATCTTTTGCATACGGTGTCCGTTTTTGAAAAACAAAATATCGTCGAAAAGCTCTTTCCAAGATGGAGATGATGATGTTAGTTTATTTTTATGATTTAGCCATTTGAGCTCCTTTTTTTTTGCATTGAAGTAGAGGCTTCCATTTCCTCCATCTCTGCATCTGGCGTCTAGGTTTTCTTCTAGTTTTTTTTGTGCTTTATATAGTTGTTTCTTTGGTATACGGGGGATAAATTTATACATTATGGGGGTGCATTTTATTTCTATAATTTAATTTAGAAAAGACCCTTCTACTTCCATCTTCTTCTTCCAATGTTGGACCCCTCTATGGCCCAACTGACACTACACAACTATCACACTTGGAAAGAACACATGACTAGGCTACTTATGTCACATGGCTTTTGGTCATGTTTGGATGAGCACCAAACTATTCTGCAGTGCCCATTTGAGGTCCTTCAGCACAAAAAAAATGGATGAAGCCATGGGCTTGATTGCACTAAACATCTTCGACAGTCTTCTATTTCACCTGGATGGTTTGACCACTCCTCGGGCTATTTGGGACAAGTTTTCAGATTTGTTTGGCATAGTGAATGAGTTCCAGGCACTACAACTTAATGTAGGTCAACCACTTTGACTCCTACCAACTTTCCCATGATGGAGGACTTCTTGATGAAGTTCAAATCTCTGCATTTAGTTTTGCAAGGATGTGGGAGGAACAAGACAAATGATGAGTGTATCTTCCTGATACTCTCAAAGTTGAGATGATAGTATCAAATATTTTCTTCCACTTTCTACTCTATTATGGATGCTTTGGGTGCTAGACACACCATGCCTTCTTTTGAGACATTTTATGATTGGTTGACACAGGAATAGGAAAAGATCCAACAGATGGATGCTTTTGGCTCTTCAAGCCAAGCATTGGTTGCTCAGTCTTCACAGGGGAAACCAAAATAGAAATCCAAACTAAAGAAAGATTCAGTAGGCAGTGAGTATTCCTCCAAATCTGCATAGAAAACTGATTCAAAACCTCCAGCTAACCCTTCCAAGGGTAAATCTTCTTCAAAGTCTACCGATTCTACCTCCAAGACTAAGAAGAAATCAGTTGAGACCTATAGTTTTTGTGGAAAGGATGGACATCCCATTTCTAGGTGTTGGAAACATTTGGAGGCTTTAGAGGAAGCTATGTATGAGCATCACATTTCTTCTCCTCAGTCCACATCCTCCCCTGCAGGGAAAGGTCATGCTCTTACTGCATGAGCATTGACTTTTGGGCTCACCTAGATTTTGGATTCTAGTGCCTCTCACCACATGGCTCACACTCAGCAGTTGGTCACCTCACTTTCTCCTTGTGTTACTTCAGAGATTGTTGTTGGGAACTCATCACATCTTTTAGTTTTGGGTTCTAGTTCTGTTGCATTAGCTGGGGGTTCTCTTTAGGATGTTCTTTTTGTCCCTAACATCTTGATGAACCTATTGTCCATCTATCAGATCTGCCACTTTGGCTCTAGTAAGATAATTGATTTCTCACCACATGATTTTGATTTGATTGTGGCTACTGGGAGTGTAGACTCTGCATCACACCTATACAGATTTGATGGATTTGAGCCTTCTAATGGTACATGTTCCTATCTTATAGCACATATAGATTCAATGAGTATACTTTGGCATGAGTGTTTGGGCCATGTCAATTACAGATATCTTTAGCAGATGAGCACACAGGCACTTTTTCTTGGGATTCCTCAAATTTCTTACACTGATGGTGTTTGTCAGGGTTGTGTTCTTGGAAAACAACATAGGGATCCTTTTCCTCAGGGATGAGCTACTCATGCTTTGGCACCATTAGAGTTGATTCATAGTGACCTCATGTCATTTCCTACTCTTTCTTTTTTTGGTGCCAGATATGTGCTTACTTTCATTGACGAATTCTCTAGGCGCACATGGGTGTACTTTTTGAAGTACAAGTCTGATGTCTTTGATTCATTTAAAGTCTTTAAGACATTTGTGGAGAAGCAATCTATTATTTCTATTTGGCGTATATGCACAGATAATGGGGGAGTATGTGAACCAAGATTTTAGGGATTTTTTCTCTGAACATGGTCTTCAACATCAGTTTTCAGTGCTCTACACCCCTCAGCAGAATGGTGTGGCAGAGAGAAAGAACAGAACACTTTGGGCGATGGCTAATTATATGATACAATCCAGGTCCATGGATTTATCCTTTTGGGAAGAGGTAGTTAATTGTGCCAACTATATTTAGAATCAGATGCCCCACAAGGCAGTTTGACATATGACTCCTAAGGAGGCTTGGTCTCATGTCAAGCCTGATGTATCTTCATTCCAAGTTTTTGGTAGTGAAGCATGGGCATTTGTGCCTGATTCTTAGAGGAGAGCAATGGAGCAAAAGAGCCAAAACCTAACTTTTGTTGGCTACTGCAAGGATGTTAAGGCATATAGGTTGTTTGATCCTAATTCTAGAGAGGTCCTATTTTGACATGATGTCCATTTTGATGAGCGCCTTCCTACAGTGGATACCCTACTTCCAGAGTCTACTTCACTTACCATTACTCCCTCATCCCTTCCAGTTTCTTTTTAGGATGATGAGGATGATGATCTTGGTGATCCCTATTTACCTCCACCACAGGATCCTCCACTGATGCCTAGATGGGCTCATGTTACAATTGAGGCTGCAGGATCTCTAGCTGGTGACCCTTCCACTTCCCGTCGCACCCGGTCTCATATTGTAGGTTCTAGCCTTCTGATTCATGCTATTTGCAGTGATCCTCATACATTTTTAGCAGTGATAGGACATCTAGAGTGGGATAGTGTTATGGAGGAGGAGTATTCTTCTTTGATGAAGAATCATACTTGGGATCTTTGTTCTCTTCCTAAGGGAAGAAAGTTAGGGTGATGCAAGTGGTTGTATCATACTAAGTTTGCTGCTGATGGTTCTATTGATAAGTACAAGGAACATCTTGTTGTGAAAGGTTTCTCATAGGTTGAGGGTATTGTTTACACTGAGACATTTTCCCCTTTCACCAAGATGAACTCTATTCACCTTGTCTTATCCCTTGCAGCTTCTCAAGGATGGTACATTTTTCAGATGGATGTGAAGAGTGCATTCTTGCATGGTGATCTTACAGAGGAGATTTACATGGAGAAGCCTCCAGGATTTGTCTAGGATTCCTCCTTGGTTTGCAGACTTTGGCATTCTTTGTATGGTCTCAAACAGGCCCCTCAGGCTTGGTATGAGAAGATGGACTCCTTTATGCTTTCTAAAGGATTCAAAAATTACCATTCTGATCCTACAATCTACATTCAGTGTCTTGAGGATGAGGTCTTGATCCTTGTGCTATATGTTGATGATCTTCTCATCATAGGTAGCTCATCTTCTATGATTCAGGATGTTCTGCGTGCATTGATGGAGCAGTTTGAGATGATTGATCTTGGTCCATTACACTACTTTCTTGGTTTGCAGATTATTCAGTCCTCTACTGGGATCTTTGTTTACCAGTAGAATTATACTCTTGACATGCTTCAGTGCTTTGACATGCTTTCTTGAAAGCCTGCTCCCACACCTTTTCAGTTGGGTGTTACCTTATCTACCTCTTGCACTTCGCCTTCAGTGGATCCTACATTGTATTGATAGCTGGTTGGCAGTTTGTTGTACCTGACACACACACACGTCTTGATCTCTCCTTTGTAGTTGGTCTTGTCTCTCAGTTCTCACATGAGCCTCATGAGAGTCACTAGCAAGCTACCAAGCATATTTTGAGATACATTCATGGCACTCTTATGTATGAAATTCATTACACATTAGGGGCTCCTCACATTTTTGGCTTCACTGACTCAAATTGGGCTGGTGATGTTGATGATCGAAAGTCTACTTCTGGATTTGTCTTTTGTCTTGGCTCTAGTCCTATCACATGGTCATGCAAGAAGCAGAATGCTCGTGCACTTTTATCTATAGAGGCTGAGTACAGAGAAGTAGTGCATGCTAGTCAGGAGATTTTATGGCTTTAGCAGTTGATGTCTGAGTTTGGTTTTCCTCCTGATCATCCCACTATTCTAGGGTGCGATAATCAAAGTGCTATTCACATTTCCCACAACCCGGTGGAGCATCAGCTCACTAAACACATTGAGCTTCATATGCATTTCATCCGTCAGTAGATTCAGGATGGTGTTCTCACTTTGGAGTACATTCCCACTAACGCATAGGTTGCTGACATCTTCACCAAACCTTTTGCATCTCCGTACTATCTTTAGTTGTGTTCTATGCTTGGGGTGACAGAAGTTGTCCTTGGGGGGTCTTCTTGAGGCCTTCCTTCCTTCATGTTTTTTCATCATTTTTGTTCTATCTCTTTTTGGAGAGGGGTTTTTCCCACTGGGTTTTCTCCTTTGTCTCCATTTTACAGAGATTTCCTTTTTTTGGGTACCTGATCAGGCCTTGTTGCCGGGACCCATTTTTCCTGCTTTCATAGCTATGCTAGGTTAGCTTACCTCCTAAGCTTCACTTAAGGGGGGTGTTAGAGTAATTATTTGTCTTCACTTATTAATTAGATCACTTTGATTTAATTATTAAGTTGTCTATTACTCTATTTTACTTAAGTTGTCTCTTAGGTGCATATAATTAATATTTCATATTAATTATTATGTGCAACCTTGCTTTTTACCTTTTTAGGGTTTCATTCACCTTATAGGTTGAACTCTTGTAATTATTGTTAATTCATCTTGGAATACAATTTCTCTCACACCACTAAGATTTTCCAAGCTTTGCTTCTTTGTCTTTTTGGCTTCCTTCCAGCAGCAGGTCATTTGCATACAGGTGTTCTTGGTGAACTGTGGATTTGTCTGTCTCAAATCCAACATCATATACTCAACATGGCTTGAGGGTAGGCATACTCCTTATTAAACCACAAGGTTACACCATTCCTAAATCATAAAAAATATTGTTCCCATAAACAAATAACATAACAGAGTATGAGGCACTGAATTGACATCAAAATGTCTGTGGAATGGAGAGTGATAGAATTACAAATTTATGGTGAATCTTAATTAGTGATCAATCAAATCACTGACTAGTATCAGAAAAATGATGAAAAGTTAATACCTTACAAAATATGGAGGATGATGTAAAGAAGTTTTTTGTCATGATAACTTTTGAACCAATTCAAAGAGTTTAAAATAAGGCAGTAGATGCTATGGCTACATTAGCCTCTCTTCTACAAATACAAATTCAAATTGCTAAATATGAATGCCTCATGGAAGAAGTGGTGAAACCCGCTTATGACTTACTTGAATCCCAAATAATTTGCCTACTTGTGGGTCATGATTCCCCTTTTTATGGTCCCATATACACCTATCTCAAAAACAATACCTTACATGTGGAATAATCTTGAAACAAGAAAAGAAACTTTATAAGACAAGCCTCATGTTATACCCTCGTACTTGACACATTATATCACAAAGATCTTGATGGAATGCTACTTAGATGTTTAGAGAGTGAGGAATCAAAGACCGCCTTACAAAAAATTCATGAGGGTATTTGTGGGTCACACTCTAGTGGGTTTACCTTATCTAAGGAACTTCTTGAGATAGGATACTATTTTCCAATGATGGAAAAAGATGCTTGCCAGTTTGTAAATATTTGTCAAAAATGCCAATATCATGAGAATCTGATACATGTACCAGATCAAGAGTTGCATCCATTGACCACACCTTGGCCCTTCTATCAATGGGGGTTTTATTTGATAGGGATGATATATCCACCTTCATCCAATAGTCATAAGTATATCATAATTTCAATTGAATACTTTACAAAATGGGTTGAAGTCGTGCCCTTATCAACTACTGCAGGAAAAAAAATTTCTATGTTCATCTTGAACTACATAATTTGTCGATATGGTATTCCACATGTCATAATAACAGATCATGGAAAGTAGTTCAAAAACAAGGTTGTTAAAGAATTGTGTGTGAAATTTAATATCATTATGGATTTCTCCTCAATATACTACCCTCAAGGGAATGGTCAAGTTGAAGCTTCCAACAAAAACATCCTCAAAATTCTCAAGAAAATAGTTGATGATTTCAGCAGGGATTGACATATTCAATTGAATCCAGTATTGTGATCCTATAGAAAAAGCATTAGAACACCAACTGGAGAAACACCATTTTCATTAGTCTATGAGGTCGAATCACTTTTTCCTTTAAAGTGGAAATTCTATCATCAAGAGTCTCATTGCATAGCTTATTGACAAAAGAGGATTATAGGGTTGCTAGGTTACAATAACTAGAATTTCTTGAAGAACATCAAACCCAAGCATATGATCATCTCAAGGTCTATCAAAAGAGAATGTCAATAAATTACAATAAGAAGATCAAATCTAGAGACTTTCAAGTTGGTGACCTAGTCCTAAGAGAGAATCCAAGAAATCAATTAGAAAGAGTAAAGAAAGGAAAATTTGAGGCAAATTAGCTAGGACCCTTTGTTGTGACATCTTCCTATGGAATGAGAACATGTAAACTAGCCACTTGTGATGGATATGAGATTCAAGAATCCATCAATAGCATACACCTAAAGAGGTTTTATACCTAAATCAGATGAAAGAGTATCAACCAAAAGAGTATAAGATGATAGAGTATAAGATAAAAGAGCATCATGTTGTATAGAAAAAAATGATCATGAAGAAATGTAAAAATATTTGAAAAAAGAATAAGAAGATAAAAGTGCCTTGGTAAAAACCTAGCAATAGGCACCTTGGTAGAAAAAAAACAAATCAAAGAAAAAAAAGTGCAATGAACCCAAGTGATGAAAACCTGGTAAACATGCGCTACTTTCCCTAGGTTAAGTCAAGCCTAGTTGCATTTTGTATTTGCATTTTTTATATCCTTGTATACATCCCACTGCATTCTGTCATTTGTACATAGTCATAATAAAGCCTAAAAGCTACATTTTGTACATAAAGCTTTTGTCATGGTTTTGAAAATTGCCTTGGTCTATTATTGTTGTCAAATCTAAATAGGTGCACAATTCAAACTCAAGGAGCTCATCAAAGAAATAGACAAAAGTAGGACTCCAACACACTTTATCAAGAATCAAGAATCAAAACCTTCAACACTTTTCAATCAATCTAAACATGAAACATTTAAATGCTTGACCTATATCAAATTCAAAGCTTAGCACATAAAAAGCTAACCTACAACAACAAAATCATACAAGATGAACAAGGATAAAAATGGATGAAACCTTTTCTAATAAAATGGATCAAACAAACAAATACGAAAGAAAGTTCAATAGTGTTTCTTAATTTTTGTATCATATTTTTTTAGCAAATCAATGATGTATTTGGAATAGATAAGAAATGATAGAGACATGATATTTTCTTAATTTGTTCTTGTGAGGTTGATTCCTATAAATATGCAAGTTAGTATAATGAAATGATCATCAAAGAATCATCAATGACATTTGTATATTAAAAGGATCCAATCTTTATCTGTTTATGCAAACAGATACCTTGGAAATTTAGATGTGCCATATCTTAATGAAAAAATCCACTTGCAACAATTAATATGAAGAAAGCAGTATTCATACTCCCATGGTTTGAAAATATAACCAATGAGGGTTGTACCAATTTCATTATTGAAATATGAATAAAGAGGTATTCAGACCATCATGGATGCAAATCTAACCAGTGAGGGTTGTGTATGGGGTCAAATCTACACAAGCTCAAATGCAGGATTAGTAGCACCAAACTAAACAAAGAACAAACTAATAAACAACATAAATCCCCACAAACAACGAAAATGAAATCTACTCTATTGGAAATTGTAATCACAAAAAAATGGTCTAGTAAACTATAAGACCCCTTTCTAAACATTAAAATTTAAATACTAGACTACATCTTGTGCTTAATCAATTTTGCACATTGATTTAATCTCTTCTTTCTTGATCAGATCATCATTTTATCATTTATTCAATGATATCCTAAAGTTTGTCCACTTTATCCTAAGCTTTATTTAATTAAAAGAACATGCCCTCTTTTAATTAAATAAAATCCACCTTATCCTATTTATGCATGTGAAAAAGGAATTTCCTAATTTAAAAGAAAAAGAAAAAGATTTTTTGTCTACACATTGAATGCACACTTTCCAAGATGAGAGGAATATACTTTTGCCTCTTAATCTCTTCCACACATATTTTTGCATCTTAGCCAAATGCTTCCATTTTAACTTTCACGAAGATCCAAGCTTGTTTGAAATATTAATTTAAAGTTTTAATTTTGCTCCTAACTGTAAAAACATGTCGTAAAAAAAGTTTCAATTTTGCACAATCAGATGAAAACCCACCTAATATTTTGATGTCAAATGCTTCCATTTTAAATTTCATGAAGATCGAAGCTCGTTTGAAATATTAATTTAAAGTTTCAATTTTGCCCCCAGGTGTAAAATGTGTCACAAAAAAGTCTCAATTTTGCACAATTAGAGGAAAACCCACCTAATATTTTGATGTCAAATGCTTCCATTTTAAATTTCACAAAGATCTGAGCTCGTTTGAAATATTAATTTAAAGTTTAAATTTTGCTCCCACATGTAAAACGTGTCACAAAAAATTTTCAATTTTGCAGAATTAGAGGAAAACCCACCTAATATCTTGATGTCAAATGCTTCCATTTTAAATTTCATGAACATCGGAGCTCATTTGAAATTTTAATTTAAAGTTTCAATTTTGCTCAATAAGAGCAAAACCCACCTAATATTTTGATGTCAAATGCTTCTATTTTAAATTTCATGGAGATCTGAGCTCGTTTGAAATATTAATTTAAAGTTTCAATTTTACACAAGCAGAGGAAAACCCACCTAATATTTTGATGTCAAATGCTTCCATTTTAAATTTTACGAAGATTGGAGCTCATTTGAAATATTAATTTAAAGTTTCAATTTTTCTCAATCAGAGGAAAACCCACCTAATATTTTGATGTCAAATGCTTCCATTTTAAATTTCACGAAGATCTGAGCTCATTTGAAATATTAATTTAAAGTTTTAATTTTACACAATCAGAGGAAAACCCACCTAATATTTTGATGTCAAATGCTCCCATTTTAAATTTCACGAAGATTGGACTCGTTTGAAATATTAATTTAAATTTTCAATTTTTCTCAGTTAGAGGAAAATCCACCTAATATTTTGATGTCAAATGCTTCCATTTTAAATTTCACGAAGATCTGAGCTCGTTTGAAATATTAATTTAAATTTTCAATTTTTCTCCCAAACGTAAAAATGTTTCACAAAAAAATTTAATTTTGCACAATCAGATGAAAACCCACCTAATATTTTGATGTCAAATGCTTCCATTTTAAATTTCATGAAGATCAGAGCTCGTTTCAAATACTAATTTAAAGTTTCAAATTTGCCTTCGGACGTAAAATGTGTCACAAAAAAGTTTCAATTTTGCACAATCAGAGGAAAACCCACCTAATATTTTGATGTCAAATGCTTCCATTTTAAATTTCATGAAGATCTGAGCTCATTTGAAATATTAATTTAAAGTTTCAATTTTGCTCCCGAACGTAAAATGTGTCACAAAACAGTTTCAATTTTGCACAATCCGAGGAAAACCCACCTAATATTTTCATGTAAATTGCTTCCATTTTAAATTTCATGAAGATCTGAGCTCATTTGAAATATTAATTTAAAAATTCAATTTTGCTCCCATACGTAAAACATGTAACAAAAAAATTTCAATTTCGCACAATCAGAAGAAAACCCACCTAATATTTTGATGTCAAAGGCTTCCATTTTAAATTTCATGAACATCAGAGCTTGTTTGAAATATTAATTTAAAGTTTCAATTTTGCTCAATCAGAGGAAAACCCACCTAATATTTTGATGTCAAATGCTTCTGTTTTAAATTTCATGGAGATCCGAGCTCGTTTGAAATAATAATTTAAAGTTTCAATTTTACACAATCAGAGGAAAACCCACCTAATATTTTGATGTCAAATGCTTCCATTTTAAATTTCATGAAGATCGGAGCTAGTTTGAAATATTAATTTGAAGTTTCAATTTTGCATAATCAGAGAAAAAACCCACCTAATATTTTGATGTCAAATGCTTCCATTTTAAATTTCATGAAGATTCGAGCTCGTTTGAAATATTAATTTAAAGTTTCAATTTTACACAATTAGAGGAAAACCCACCTAATATTTTGATGTCAAATGCTTCCATTTTAAATTTCACGAAGATCCAAGCTCGTTTGAAATATTAATTTAAAGTTTCAATTGTGCTCAATCATAGGAAAACCCACCAAATATTTTTATGTCAAATGCTTCCATTTTAAATTTCACATAGACTCGAGCTCATTTGAAATATTAATTTAAAGTTTCAATTTTGCTCCCAAACGTAAAAATGTGTCACAAAACAATTTCAATTTTACACAATCAGACAAAAACCCACCTAATATTTTGATATTTTGATGTCAAATGCTTCCATTTTAAATTTCATGAAGATTGAAGCTCGTTTGAAATATTAATTTAAAGTTTCAATTTTGCCTCCGAACGTAAAATGTGTCACAAAAAAGTTTCAATTTTGCACAATCAGAGGAAAACCCACCTAATATTTTGATGTCAACTGCTTCCATTTTAAATTTCACAAATATTGGAGCTCGTTTGAAATATTAATTTAAAGTTTCAATTTTGCCTCCGGACGTAAAATGTGTCACAAAAAAGTTTCAATTTTGCACAATTAGAGGAAAACCCACCTAATATTTTGATGTCAAATGCTTCCATTTTAAATTTCATGAAGATCTGAGTTCATTTGAAATATTAATTTAAAGTTTTAATTTTTCTCCCAGATGTAAAATGTGTCACAAAAATGTTTCATTTTTGCACAATCAGAGGAAAACCATCCTAATATTTTGATATCAAATGCTTCCATTTTAAATTTCATGAACATCGAAGCTCGTTTGAAATATTAATTTAAAGTTTCATTTTTTCTTAATTAGAGGAAAACCCACCTAATATTTTGATGTCAAATGCTTCTATTTTAAATTTCACGAAGATCCAAACTCATTTAAAATATTAATTTAAAGTTTCAATTTTACACAATCAGAGAAAAACCAACCTAATATTTTGATGTCAAATACTTCCATTTTAAATTTCACAAAGATCAGAGCTCGTTTGAAATATTAATTTAAACTTTCAATTTTGCTCTATTAGAGGAAGACCCACCTAATATTTTGATGTCAAATGCTTTTGTTTTAAATTTCACGAACATCTAAGCTTGTTTTAAATACTAATTTAAAGTTTCAATGTTACACAATCAGAGGAAAACCCACCTAATATTTTGATGTGAAATGTTTCCATTTTAAATTTCACAAAGATCAGAGCTGTTTTGAAATATTAATTTAAAGTTTCAAATTTGCTCAGTAAGAGTAAAACCCGCCTAATAGTATGATGTCAAATGCTTCCATTTTAAATTTTATGAAGATTCAAGCTTGTTTGAAATATTAATTTGAAGTTTCAATTTTACACAATAAGAGGAAAACCCACCTAATATTTTGATGTCAAATGCTTCAATTTTAAATTTGACGAAGATCTGAGAATGTTTGAAATATTAAATTAAAGTTTCAATTTCGCTCAGACAGATGAAAACCCACCTAATATTTTGATGTCAAATGCTTCCATTTTAAATTTCACAAAGATCAGAGCTTGTTTGAAATATTAATTTAAAGTTTTCATTTTGCCTCCAGACATAAAATGTATCAAAAAATAGTTTCATTTTTGCAAAATCAGAGGAAAACCCACCTAATATATTGATGTCAAATGCTACCATTTTAAATTTCATGAAGATACGAGCTCGTTCGAAATATTAATTTAAAGTTTAAATTTGTTTCCCAGACGTAAAATGTGTCAGAAAAAAGTTTCAATTTTGCACAACGTGAGAAGAACACACCTAATATTTTGATGTCAAATGCTTCCATTTTAAATTTCATCAACATAAGATCTCGTTTGAAATATTAATTGAAAGTTTCAATTTTGCTCAATCAGAGGAAAACCCACCTAATATTTTGATGTCAAAGGCTTCTATTTTAAATTTCATAGAGATCTGAGCTCATTTGAAATATTAATTTAAAGTTTTAATTTTACACAATGAGAGGAAAACCCACCTAATATTTTGATGTCAAATGCTTCCATTTTAAATTTCATGAAGATCAAAGCTCATTTGAAATATTAATTTAAAGTTTTAATTTTCCTCAATAAGAGAAAAACCCACCAAATATTTTTGTGTCAAATGCTTCCATTTTAAATTTTATGAAGATCTGAGCTCATTTGAAATATTAATTTAAAGTTTCAATTTTGCTTCCAAACGTAAAAATGTGTCACAAAAAAGTTTCACTTTTGCACAATCAGATGGAAACCCACCTAATATTTTGATGTAAAATGCTTTCATTTTAAATTTCATGAAAAGCCGAGGTCATTTGAAATATTAATTTAAAGTTTCAATTTTGCCTCCGGACGTAAAACGTGTCAAACAAAAGTTTCAATTTTGCACAATCAGAGGAAAATCCCCCTAATATTTTGATGTCAAATGCTTCCATTTTAAATTTCATGAAGATCTGAGCTCATTTGAAATATTAATTTAAAGATTTAATTTTTCTTAATCAGAGGAAAACCCACCTAATATTTTGATGTCAAATGGTTCCAATTTAAATTTCACGAAGATCTGAGCTTGTTTGAAATATTAATTTAAAGTTTCAATTTTACACAATTAGAGGAAAACCCACCTAATATTTTGATGTAAAATGTATCCATTTTAAATTTCACGAAGATGAGAGCTCATTTGAAATATTAATTTAAAGTTTCAATTTTGCTCCCGATTGTAAAAACGTGTCACAAAAAGTTTAAATTTTGCACAATAAGATGAAAAACCACCTAATATTTTGATGTCAAATGCTTCGATTTTCAATTTCATGAACATCCGAGCTTGTTTGAAATATTAATTTAAAGTTTCAATTTTTCCTCTGGACGTAAAATGTGTCACAAAAAAGTTTCAACTTTGCACAATCAGAGGAAAACCCACTTAATATTTTGTTGTAAAATGCTTCCATTTTAAATTTCACGAAGATCTAAGCTCATTTGGAATATTAATTTAAACTTTCAATTTTGCTCCCAGACGTAAAACGTGTACCAAAAAAGTTTCAATTTTGTACAATGTTAGGAAAACCCACATAATATTTTGATGTCAAATGCTTCCATTTTAAATTTCATGAAGATCGAAGCTCATTTGAAATATTAATTTAAGGTTTTAATTTTGCTAAATCAGAGGAAAACCAACTAATATTTTGATGCCAAATGCTTCCATTTTAAATTTCACCTAGATCCGAGCTCATTTGAAATGTTAATTTAAAGTTTCAATTTTGCACAATCAGAGGAAAACCCACTTAATATTTTGATATCAGATGCTTCCATTTTAAATTTCACGAAGATCAGAGCTCCTTTAAAATATTAATTTAAAGTTTCATTTTTTCTCAGTCAGAGGAAAACCCACCAAATATTTTGATGTCAAATGCTTCCATTTTAAATTTCACGAAGATCTGAGCTCGTTTGAAATATTAAATTAAAGTTTCAATTTTGCTCCCAAACGTAAAAATGTGTCATAAAAAAGTTTCAATTTTGCACAGTCAGATGAAAACCCACCTAATATTTTGATGTTAAATGTTTCTATTTTAAATTTCCCAAATATCCAAGCTCGTTTGAAATATAAATTTTCCCTTCGAACGTAAAATATGTCACAAAAAAGATTCAATTTTGCACAATCAGAGGAAAACCCACCTAATATTTTGATGTCAAACACTTCCAATTTAAATTTCACGAACATCGTAGCTTGTTTGAAATATTAAATTAAAGTTTCAATTTTTCTCAATCAGAGGAAAACCCACCTAATATTTTGATGTAGAATGTGTCTATTTTAAATTTCATGGAGATCCGAGCTCATTTGAAATATTAATTTATATTTTCATTTTTACACAATCAGAGGAAAATCCACCTAATATTTTGATGTCAAATGCTTCCATTTTAAATTTTATGAAGATCAAAGCTCATTTGTAATATTAATTTAAAGTTTCAATTTTTTTTCAATCAGAGGAAAACCCAGCTAATATTTTGATGTCAAATGCTTCCATTTTAAATTTCATGAAGATCTGAGTTTGTTTGAAATATTATTTTAAAGTTTCAATTTTGCTCCTATACGTAAAAATGTGTCACAAAAAAATTTCAATTTTGTACAATCAGATGAAAACCCACTTAATATTTTGATGTCAAATGTTTCCATTTTAAATTTCATGAAGATTGGAGCTCATTTGAAATATTAATTTAAAGTTTCAATTTTGCCTCCGGACGTAAAATGTGTCACAAAAAATTTTCAATTTTGCACAATCAGAGGAAAACCTACCTAATATTTTGATGTCAAATGCTTCAATTTTAAATTTCACAAAGATTCGAGCTCATTTGAAATATTAATTTAAAGTTTCAATTTTGCTCCTGGACATAAAATGTGTCAATAAAAAGTTTCAATTTTGCACAATCAGAGGAAAACCCACCTAATATTTTGATGTCAAATGCTTCCATTTTAAATTTCACGAACATTGGAGCTTGTTTAAAATATTAATTTAAAGTTTCAATTTTGCGAAATCAGAGGAAAACCCACCTAATATTTTGATGTCAAATGCTTCCATTTTAAATTTCATGAAGATCGGAGCTCATTTGAAATATTAAGTTAAAAGTTTCAATTTTTCTCAATCAGAGGAAAACCCACCTAATATTTTGATGTCAAATGCTTCCATTTTAAATTTCATGAAGATATGAGCTCGTTTGAAATATTAATTTAAAGTTTTAATTTTACACAATCTGAGGAAAACCCACCTAATATTTTGATGTCAAATGCTTCCTTTTTAAATTTTACGAAGAATGGAGCTCATTTGAAATATTAATTTAAAGTTTAAATTTTGCGCATTCAGAGGAAAAACCATCTAATATTTTGATGTCAAATGATTTGAGTTTAAATTTCACGAAGACCCGAGTTCATTTGAAATATTAATTTAAAGTTTCAATTTTGCTCCCAAATGTAAAAATGTGTCATAAAAAAGTTTCAATTTTACACAATCAGAGGAAAACCCACCTAATATTTTGATGTCAAATGGTTCCATTTTAAATTTCACGAACATCGGAGCTCGTTTGAAATATTAAGTTAAAGTTTCAATTTTGCCTCCAGAAGTAAAACGTGTCATAAATAGTTTCAATTTTGCACAATTAGAGGAAAACCCACCTAATATTTTGATGTCAAATGCTTCCATTTAAAATTTCATGAAGATCCGAGCTCATTTGAAATATTAATTTAAAGTTTCAATTTTGTTCCCAGACTTAAAATGTGTCACAAAAAAGTTTCAATTTTGCACAATCAGAGGAAAACCCACCTAATATTTTAATGTCAAATGCTTCAAATTTAAATTTCACAAACATCAGAGTGCATTTGAAATATTAATTTAAACTTCAATTTTGCTTAATTAGAGGAAAGCCCACCTAATATTTTGATGTCAAATGCTTCTATTTTAAATTTCAAAGAGATCTGAGTTTGTTTGAAATATTAATTTAAAGTTTCAATTTTACACAATCAGAGGAAAACCCACCTAATATTTTGATGTCAAATGCTTCCATTTTAAATTTCAAAAAGATCGAAGGTCATTTGGAATATTATTTTAAAGTTTCAATTTTGCTCAATCAGAGGAAAACCCACCTAATATTTTGATGTCAAATGCTTCCATTTTAAATTTCACAAAGATCCGAGCTTGTTTGAAATATTAATTTTAAGTTTCAATTTACACAATTAGAGGAAAACACACCTAGCATTTTGATGTCAACTGCTTCCATTTTAAATTTCATGAAGATCGGAGCTCATTTAAAATATTAAATTAAAGTTTCAATTTTGCCCAGTCAGAGGAAAACCCACCTAATATTTTGATGTCAAATGCTTCCATTTTAAGTTTCACAAAGATCCAAGCTCGTTTGAAATATTAATTTGAAGTTTCAATTTTGCTCCCAAACGTAAAAATGTGTGATAAAAAAGTTTCAATTCTGCACAATCAGATGAAAACCCACCTAATATTTTGATGTCAAATGCTTCCATTTTAAATTTCATGGAGATTAGAGCTCTTTTGAAATATTAATTTAAAGTTTCAATTTTGCCTCCAGACGTATAACATGTTACAAAAAGTTTCACTTTTGCACAATAAGAGGAAAACCCACCTAATATTATGATGTCAAATACTTCCATTTGAAATTTGATGAAGATCTAAGCTTGTTTAAAATATTAATTTAAAGTTTCAATTTTGCTCCTGGACATAAAACATGTCACAAAAAAGTTTCAATTTTGCAAAATCAGAGGAATATCCACCTAATCTTTTGAAGTCAAATGTTTCTATTTTAAATTTCACGATGATCCGAGCTTGTTTGAAATATTAATTTAAAGTTTCAATTTTTCTCTCGGACGTAAAACGTGTCACAAAAAAGTTTTAGTTTGGCACAATCAGAGGAAAACCCACCTAATATTTTGATGTCAAATGCTTCCATTTTAAATTTTAGGAACATTGGAGCTCATTTGGAATATTAATTTAAAGTTTCAATTTTGCTCAATCAGAGGAAAACCCACCTAATATTTTGATGTCAAATGCTTTGTTTTTTAAATTTCATAGAGATCCGACCTCGTTTGAAATATTAATTCAAAATTTCAATTTTACACAATAAGAGGAAAACCCACCTAATATTCTGATGTCAAATGCTTGTATTTTAAATTTCATGAAGATCAGAGCTCATTTGAAATATTAATTTAATTTTTCAATTTTGCTCAATCAGAGGAAAAGCTACCTAATATTTTGATGTAAAATGCTTCCATTTTAAATTTCATGAAGATCTGAGCTCATTTGAAATATTAATTTAAAGTTTCAATTTTACATAATCAGAGGAAAACCCACCTAATATTTTGATGTCAAATGTTTCCATTTCAAATTTCACATAGACCGAAGCTCGTTTGAATTATTAATTTAAAGATTCAATTTCACTCAGTCAGAGGAAAACCCACCTAATATTTTGGTGTCAAATACTTCCATTTTAAATTTCATGAATATCCTAGCTCGTTTGAAATATTAATTTATGGTTTCAATTTTGATCCCAAACGTAAAAACTTGTCAAAAAAAGTTTAAATTTTTCACAATAAGATGAAAACCCACCTAATATTTTCATGTCAAATGCTTCCATTTTAAAGTTTAAAATTTGCCTCCGGACGTAAAATGTGTCACAAAAAAGATTCAACTTTGCATAATCACAGGAAAAACCCTAATATTCTGATGTCAAATGCTTCCATTTTAAATATCATGAAGATCGGAGCTCGTTTGAAATATTAATTTAAATTTTAAATTTTTCCTCCGCACGTAAAATGTGTCACAAAAAAGTTTCAATTTTGCACAATCAAAGGAAAATTGACCTAATATTTTGATGTTAAATGCTTCCATTTTAAATTTCACAAAGATTTGAGCTTGTTTGAAATATTAAATTAAAGTTTCAATTTTTCTCCCGGATGAAAAATGTGTCAAAAAAAGGTTTCAATTATGCACAATTAGAGGAAAACCCACCTAATATTTTGATGTCAAATGATTCCATTTTAAATTTCACGAACATCGGAGCTTGTTTGAAAGATTAATTTAAAGTTTAGTTTTGCTCAATTAGAGGAAAACCCAACTAATATTTTGATGTCAAATGGTTCTATTTTAAATTTCACAGAGATCCAAGCTCGTTTGAAATATTAATTTAAAGTTTCAATTTTACACAATTAGAGGAAAACCCACCTAATATTTTGATGTCAAATGCTTGCATTTTAAAATTCATGAAGATCGGAGCTCATTTGAAATATTAATTTAAAGTTTTAGTTTTGGTCAATCACAGGAAAACCCACCTAATATTTTGATGTCAAATGCTTGCATTTTAAATATCACAAAGATTTGAGCTCATTTGAAATAATAAGTTAAAGTTTAAATTTTACATAATCAAAGGAAAGCCCATCTAATATTTTGATGTCAAATGCTTCCATTTTAAATTTGACGAAGATCGAAGCTCATTCAAAATATTAAATTAAAGTTTCAATTTTTCTTAGTCAAAGGAAAACCCACCTAATATTTTGATGTCAAACGCTTCATTTTAAATTTCACGAACATATGAGCTCATTTGAAATATTAATTTAAAGTTTCAGTTTTGCTCCCAAACGTAAAAATGTGTCACAAAAAAGTTTCAATTTTGCACAATCATATTGTTGGTAAATAGATTTGTCCTTTATCACTTCTTAGGAATATGACTCTCAGTGCCCAAGTTATGAACAATATCTGATTACAACAGTTGAAAAGCCATTCTCTGATTACTGGCTTTTCTCTTAATTGGTAGGTACAACTCCCTTTTGGAATGATATGCAATGAATTATGTCTTGGTCCTGAAACTATCACAGGGTATGCTCTTAACCCGAGAGCAGAAGAGGCAAACCAAATTAAGCCTAAACAGAGCTTAATCCAGGCAAGGAGAGCTTTCTAATCTATAAACCAAGCTGTAGAACTCACACATCCTATGAATTCATACACTCAGTACTTAACTAATCTACAACAACTACTAACAGAGAGATAAATGAAATGACAAAAACTCCTAATGAATCCTTCTCTGAATACCCCACAACACATCCTACTGAGGTTCATTCACATCCTCAAAGCAAAGGAATGAAACATCCTTTCCTTCCTACTGCAATTCAGATTAAGAAAAAGAATCATATCACTAACAACTTCTATCTAGCCCTTCCCTGAATATCCCACAACACATCCTACTGAGGTTTACTCACATCCTGGCCACAAAATAATGAAACATCCTTTCTTTCTTAATGTAACTTAGACTAAGAGAAAGAACCATCCAACCAATTGGAACAGAAAATAATTGACATGAAACACCTTCAATTGTCTCTGCAACATCAAGCATTCCACACCAAAAATTTGCCAACCTTTCATTAATCTTTCAACTTCATACATATAGAGCCAGGGAATGACTGTTACAAAGGAAGTTTAATCGGTTCATTTCCCTCTAAATGACAGATGGCAAGAAACCACTTCTGTCACTACTAATTGTAGGGGAAAAGAAATATAAAAGAACAGGGGAAGTTAAATCATTTGGCCTCTTTTCCTTTTTCCATCTTTGTCTGGCAAGCTTTGGCAGCTCTGTAGCTCTGTTCGTGCCACTTTACAGAAGCGTCAATCAAACTGTGACACTTTAATTTGAATCTTTCATCTTCTCTTTAATGACATCTGTCGAGTCCAATCCATCGGGCTTTGGAGTCAAATAACTGCTTATGTTCAAACTTAGCCAACATGCAAACAACAGTTAACATGATCCACAACTGACATTATAGCTTCTTTGGCGGAAAATGGAAAATGAGCTGCTCCGGCGGAAATTTGCAACTTGGCTTCTCTTTGCGAAAAATCACCTAAGAGGTGCGAAACCCACCGAGCTCAAAATTCTCCTTTGCAGAAAATCACCTGGGAGGTGCGAAACCCGCCGAGCTCAAAGTTCTTCTTTCACGGAAAATCACTTGGGAGGTGCGAAACCCGCCGAGCTCAAAGTTCTTCTTTGGCAGAAAATCACTTGGGAGGTGCAAAACCTGCCGAGCTCAAAGTTCTTCTTTGGCGGAAAATCACCCGAGAGGTGTGAAACCCACAACATGTGAAAAACCTTCTCTTTTTGCCTTTGCAAAAAATTACTTACTTAGGTAGAATTCCGCCATGGGGAAGATGATTTCTGGAATCCCGTCGAGCTCATTCTCTGCCTGAGGAAGAACATTTATTGGAGCACAAATCTTTGCCGGATTGGGATCTACAACTTACCCAAAGGAATGAAACTCTGATAACAACCCACCCAGCTAAAACAAGAAGGAAAATGAAGGGGAACCCGACAAAGACTTCCTACCTAGGGAAGACTTAGACCTAGACATCAGACTGACTAGACTAACATGACATGACCATACTAGGACTCCTAAATCCTCCATTTTGACAGCATGGGTGCAAGATGAAAAGTGGGGCAACACATATGAAAACCCATCTAATATTTTGATGTCAAATGCTTCCATTTTAAATTTCATGAAGACCAGAGCTCATTTGAAATATTAATTTAAAGTTTCAATTTTGCCTCGAGACGTAAAATGTGTCACAAAAAAGATTCAATTTTGTGCAATCAGAGGAATACCCACCTAATATTTTGAAATCAAATGCTTCCATTTTAAATTCCATGAAGATTAAAGCTCGTTTGAAATATTAATTTAAAGTTTCAATTTTTCTCAAGATGTAAAATGTGTCACAAAAAAGTTTCAATTTTGCACAATTAGAGGAAAACCCACCTAATATTTTGATGTCAAATGCTACCATTTTAAATATCACAAACATCAGAGCTCATTTGAAATATTAATTTAAAGTTTCAATTTTTCTCAATAAGAGGAAAACCCACCCAATATTTTGATGTTAAATGCTTCTATTTTAAATTTTATGGAGATTTGAGGTCGTTTGAAATATTGATTTAAAGTTTCAGTTTTACACAATCAGAGGAAAAGCCACCTAATATTTTGATGTCAAATGCTTCCATTTTAAATTTCACAAAGATCCGAGCTCATTTAAAATATTAATTTAAAGTTTCAATTTTGCTCCTGGATGTAAAACGTGTCATAAAAAAGTTTAAATTTTGCACAATCAGAGGAAAACCCACCTTATATTTTGATGTCAAATGCTTCCATTTTAAATTTCACAAAATTGGAGCTCGTTTGAAATATTAATTTAAAGTTTCAATTTTCCTCAATCAGAGGAAAACCCACCTAATATTTTGATGTCAAATGCTTCTATTTTTAATTTCACAGAGATCTGACCTCATTTGAAATATTAATTTAAAGTTTCAATTTTACACAATACGAGGAAAACCCACCTAATATTTTGATGTCAAATGCTTCCATTTTAAATATCAAAAAGTTCGGAGCTCGTTTGACATATTAATTTAAAGTTTCATTTTTTCTCAATTAGAGGAAAACCCACCTAATATTTTGATGTCAAATGTTTCCATTTTAAACTTTACAAAGATCCAAGCTCCTTTAAAATATTAATTTAAAGTTTCAATTTTGCTCCCGGATGTAAAATGTGTCACAGAAACGTTTCCATTTTGCACAATCAGAAGATAACCCACCTAATAATTTGATTTCAAATGCTTCCATTTTAAATTTCATGAACATCGTAGCTCATTCAAAATAATAATTTAAAGTTTCAATTTTGCTCAATCAGAGGAAAACCCACCTAATATTTTGATGTCAAATGCTTCTATTTTAAATTTCACATAGATTTGAGCTCATTTCAAATATTAATTTTACACAATCAGAGGAAAACCTACCTAATATTTTGATGTCAAATGCTTCCATTTTAAATTTCGCGAAGATCGAAGCTCATTTGAAATATTAATTTAAAGTTTCAATTTTACTCAATCAGAGGAAAACCCACCTAATATTTTGATGTTAAATGCTTCCATTTTAAATTTCACGAAGATCCTAGCTCATTTGAAATATTAATTTAAAGTTTCAATTTTACAATATTATAAGAAAACCCACCTAATATTTTGATGCGAAATGCCTCCTTTTCAAATTTCATGAAAATCAGAGCTCGTTTGAAATATTAATTTAAAGTTTCAATTTTTCTCAGTTAGAGGAAAACCCACCTAATATTTTGATGTCAAATGCTTCCATTTTAAATTTCACGAAGATCCAAGCTCGTTTGAAATATTAATTTGAAGTTTCAATTTTTCTCCCAAACATTGAAATGTGTTGCAAAAGAGTTTCAATTTTGCACAATCGGATGAAAACCCACCTAATATTTTGATGTCAAATGCTTCCATTTTAAATTTCACAAAGATCTGAGCTTGTTTGAAATTTAAGTTTAAAGTTTCAATTTTGCCTTCAGATGTAAAACGTGTCACAAAAAGTTTCAATTTTGTACAATCAGAGGAAAACCCACCTAATATTTTGACGTAAAATGCTTCCATTTTATATTTTATGAAGATCAAAGCTCATTTGAAATATTAATTTAAAGTTTCAATTTATCTCCCAGACGTAAAATGTGTCACAAAAATTTTTCAATTTTGCACAATTAGAGAAAAACCCACCTAATATTTCTATGTCAAATGCTTCCATTTTAAATTTTGTGAACATCGAAGCTCATTTGAAATATTAATTTAAAGTTTCAATTTTGCTCAATCAGAGGAAAAGCCATCTAATATTTTGATGTCAAATGCTTATATTTTAAATTTCACAAAGATCCGAGCTCGTTTGAAATATTAATATAAAGTTTCAATTTTACATATACAGAGGAAAACCCACCTAATATTTTGATGTCAAATGCTTCCATTTTAAATTTCACGAAGATCATAGCTCATTTGAAATATTAATTTAACATTTCAATTTTTCTCAGTCAGAGGAAAACCCACCTAATATTTTGATGTCAAATGCTTCCATTTTAAATTTCACGAAGATTCGAGCTCGTTTGAAATATTAATTTAAAGTTTTAATTTTGCTCCCAAACGTAAAAACGTGTCACAAAAAAGTTTCAATTTTGCACAATCAGATGAAAACCCACTTAATATTTTGATGTCAAATGTTTCCATTTTAAATTTCACAAAGATCAGAGCTCATTTGAAATATTAATTTAAAGTTTCAATTTTGCCTCCGGACGTAAAACATGTCACAAAAAGTTTCAATTTTGTACAATCAAAGGAAAAATCACCTAATATTTAGATGTCAAATGCTTCCATTTCAAATTTCATGAAGATCTAAGCTTGTTTGAAATATTAATTTAAAGTTTTCATTTTTCTCCCGGACATAAAATGTATCATAAAAAACTTTCAATTTTGTAGAGTCAAAGGAAAACCCGCCTAATAGTTTGATGTCAAATGCTTCCATTTTAAATTTCATGAACATCAGAGCTTGTTTGAAAGATTAATTTAAAGTTTTGATTTTTCTCAATTAGAGGAAAACCCACTTAATATTTTGATGTCAAATGCTTCTATTTTAAATTTCATGAAGATCCAATCTCGTTTGAAATATTAATTTAAAGTTTCAATTTTATACAATCAGAGGAAAAACCACCTATGCTTCCATTTTAAATTTCATGAAGATCAGAGCTCGTTTGAAATATTAATTAAAAGTTTCAATTTTGCTCAATCAGAGGAAAATCCACTTAGTATTTTGATGTCAAATGCTTCCATTTTAAATTTCATGAAGATTTGAGCTCGTTTGAAATATTAATTTAAAATTTCAATTTTGCTCCCAGGTGTAAAACGTGTCACAAAAAAGTTTCAATTTTGCACAATCAGAGGAAAACCCACCTAACATTTTGATGTCAAATGCTTCCATTTTAAATTTTATGAACATCAGAGCTCATTTGAAATATTAATTTAAAGTTTCAATTTTGCTCAATCAGAGGAAAACCCACCTAATATTTTGATTTGAAATGCTTCTATTTTAAATTTCATGAAGATTCGAACTCATTTTAAATATTAATTTAA
Source organism: Thuja plicata (assembly GCA_018584345.1). NCBI lineage: Eukaryota > Viridiplantae > Streptophyta > Pinopsida > Cupressales > Cupressaceae > Thuja > Thuja plicata. The sequence continues at coordinate 389,349 of MU228205.1, forward strand.
AGTTTCAATTTTTCACAATCAGAGGAAAACCCACCTAATATTTTGATGTCAAATGCTTCCATTTTAAATTTCATGAAGATCAGAGCTAGTTTGAAATATTAATTTAAAATTTTAATTTTTCTCAATCAGAGGAAAACCCACCTAATATTTTAATGTTAAATGCTTCCATTTTAAATTTCATGAAGATCCAAGCTCGTTTGAAATATTAATTTAAAGTGTCAATTTTTTTCCCAAACATAAAAATGTGTCACAAAAATTTTCAATTTTGCACAATCAGATGAAAACCCACATAATATTTTGATGTCAAATGCTTCCATTTTAAATTTTACAAAGATTTGAGCTCGTTTGAAATATTAATTTAAAGTTTCAATTTTTCCTCTAGATGTAAAATGTGTCATGAAAAAGTTGCAATTTTGCACAATCAGAGGAAAAACCACCTAATATTTTGATGTCAAATGCTTCCATTTTAAATTTCATGAAGATCTGAGCTTGTCTAAAATATTAATTTAAAGTTTCAATTTTTCTCCCGGACATAAAACGTGTCACAAAAAAGTTTCAATTTTGGACAATCAGAGGATAACCTACCTAATATTTGATGTCAAATGCTATTTGTAATAATTGAGGTGGGGGGGGGGGGGGGGGGAANGGGGGGGGGGGGTGAATCAATGACCTCAAAAATTAATCCTTAAATCAACCCTTGAAACTTAGTACCACAAATTATACCTCTAGTTATCTTCAGTCCTATAAGATGAATGCCTTAAAATACGTTTTATCAAATTTCTACTTGTCGAAATGTTTTGTAAATATTTCTTCTATATGTTTACCGATAAGCAGTATTTCTATTTACCAAAACACAGTAAATAACTAGTGTATACTGATCAATCTAGATTTACTAAAGTGAAATGCAAAATAACAAAGTAATGACTCATAGACACATAACACAGATTTTTAATGTGGAAACCCTATTAAGGGAAAAACCACTGGGACCGGTACCCCAAATTTTCACTCTTCTAAAGTGAGCTCGGTTAAGAGCCAACCTTGTTAAAGGTTACACACACACTGTTAGGTGTGACCTTGTTAGAGGATTTAAAGAATAGTTTGTCACTTAGTATCTAGCATCTAATGCTACCATCATTGAACAAACACTCACTTGGCCTATCAATAGGTATCGGGCATATCCAATGCTACTTTGTATGATCAAACTTTTTGATACTCCTTGGGATGTATCTCAATTACAAAAGACTTTTAAGTCCTGCTTGGTTAAGATACTTGATGCTTCAATGGTTAAAATGAAACAGTAAATTGATCTATTCACATATACAACTTGAATTGCAGATTTTCAGATCTATTGTAAGTACATTACCTTTCTGATCAATATTATCAATTCAATACCTTTGCTCCATACTATTATGCTCTATGATGTTGTATCTCTATTTGTCAGTGTTTGCAAAAATTATCTCTTTCCTCAGCTTGATTGATCAGGTCTGAATGAAGACTTTCTTCTCCTTTAGAATCTCTTCAGCATCTATTCTTTTCTCACTCCCCTTCACCACCTTCATAATGAATTAGGTTGTCTCTTTATAGACATGATTTCATTATTTCTTGGCTTTCTTGATTTTGGCGTGATCTACAATTCTCGCCAATTAGATTTAAAGCAAAACTCCAATTTTTATCTTGTAGAGATCTTCTTGCCAACTGGACAAAGCAACTTTAAATCCATTACTTATCTCTAGCTTTATCCTGTCGATTAAAACAATGATAAGTATCACTTAAGTCTATTTTTAGCTCTTAACAACTAAGAATTTTATTGTTTCATGAAATCTCTATTCTGTCGGTCAATAATTTAGTTAGTCACCAGTGATAAATGACTCTCTTTTCAGTGTGACTTTAGTTGTTTTTGGGATCTCTGTCCATCGGGAAACACTGTAATTCTATCTGTCGGGTTACACTATGCTTTTCTCATCGGACAACACCATGACTTTGCTCATCGGTAAAGCTGTGAATTTGCTGATCGGATAACACTGTGACTTTTCTCTTTTACTTTTTTCGTCAGTGTATACAATCACTTTTTGGATACTTGACTTATATGCATTACTGATAGCATAGCCTTTGATTCATCGGTTCTTTGAAGTCTTCGATAGTATGTCCATGACCATACAGATTATATCAAGTTGACATCAATGACAATACAATAAATTAACTGATTCAATGTCTTGCATAAAATTTCTATGTAACTGTGATCATCAACTTAATGTCTTCAAACATTCAATCAGTTATAGTTCATTAAAATGCTTCCATTTTAAATTTTATGAAGATCAGAGATCGTTTAAAATATTGATTTAAAGTTTCAATTTTGCTTAATCAGAGACCCACCTAATATTTTGATGTCAAATGCTTCAATTTTAAATTTCATGAAGATCCAAGATCATTTTAAATATTAATTTAAAGTTTAAATTTTACACAATCAAAGGAAAACCCACCTAATATTTTGATGTCAAATGCTTCCATTTTAAATTTTACAAAGATCAAAGATCATTTGAAATATTAATTTAAAGTTTCAATTTTTCTCAGTCAGTGGAAAACCCACCTAATATTTTGATATCAAATGCTTCCATATTAATTTTAACGAAAATCTGAGCTCGTTTGAAATATTAATTTAAAGTTTCAATTTTGCTTCCAAACGTAAAACGTGTCACAACACAATTTCAATTTTGCATAATAAGAGGAAAACCCACCTAATATTTTGATGTCAAATGCTTCCATTTTAAATATCATGAAAATTAGAGTTTGTTTGAAATATTAATTTAAATTTACAATTTTTTGCAATCAAAGGAAACCCAACTAATATTTTGATGTTAAATGCTTCTATTTTAAATTTCACAGAGATCCGAGCTCGTTTGAAATATTAATTTAAAGTTTCAATTTTATATAATACGAGGAAAACCCACATAACATTTTGATGTCAAATGCTTCCATTTTAAATTTCCCGAAGATCCGAGCTCGTTTGAAATATTGATTTAAAGTTTCAATTTTGGTCCTACACGTAAAATGTGTCACAAAAAAGTTTCAATTTTGCACAATCAGAGGAAAACCCACCTAATATTTTGATGTCAAATGCTTCCATTTTAAATTTCACGAACATCGAAGCTCATTTGAAATGTTAATTTAAAGTTTCAATTTAGCTCAATAAGAGGAAAACCCACCTAATATTTTGATGTCAAATGCTTCTATTTTAAATTTGATGGAGATCTGAGCTCATTTGAAATATTAATTTAAAGTTTTAATTTTACACAATCAGAGGAAAACCCACCTAATATTTTGATGTCAAATGCTTTCATTTAAAATTTCACAAAGATCGGAGCTTGTTTGAAATATTAATTTAAAGCTTTAATTTTGCTCAATTAGAGGAAAACCCACATAATATTTTGATGTAAAATGCTTCCATTTTAAATTTCACAAAGATTCGAGCTTGTTTGAAATATCAATTTAAAGTTTCAATTTTACACAATCAGAGGAAAACCCACCTAATATTTTGATCTCAAATGCTTCCATTTTAAATTTCACGAAGATCAGAGCTAGTTTGAAATATTAATTTAAAGTTTCAATTTTTCTTAGTCAAAGGAAAACCCACCTAATATTTCGATGTCAAATGCTTCAATTTTAAATTTCATGAAGATTCGAGCTCGTTTGAAATATTAGTTTAAAGTTTCAATTTTGCTCCCAAATGTAAAAATATGTCACAAAAAAGTTTCAATTTTGCATAATCAGATGAAAACCCACCTAATATTTTGATGTCAAATGCTTCCATTTTAAATTTCATGAAGATCAGAGCTCGTTTGAAATATTAATTTAAAGTTTCAATTTTGCCTCCAGACGTAAAACGTGTCAAAAAAAAGTTTCAATTTTTCACAATTAGAGGAAAACTTGCCTAATATTTTGATGTCAAATGCTTCCATTTTAAATTTCACGAGGATCTGAGCTTGTTTGAAATATTAATTTAAAGTTTCAATTTTGCTCCCAGATGTCTAACGTGTCACAAAAAAGTTTCAATTTTGCACAATCAGAGGAAAACCCACCTAATATTTTGATGTCAAATGCTTCAATTTTAAAATTCTCAAAGATTGGAGCTTGTTTGAAATATAAATTTAAAATTTCAATTTTGCTCAGTCAGAGGAAAACCCACCTAATATTTTGATGTCAAATGCTTCCATTTTAAATTTCACGAAGATCCGAGCTCGTTTGAAATGTTAATTTAAAGTTTCAATTTTACACAATCAAAGGAAAACCCACCTAATGTTTTGATGTCAAATGCTTCCATTTTAAATTTCACGAAGATTGGAGCTCCTTTGAAATATTAATTTAAATTTTCAATTTTTCTCATTCAAAGGAAAACCCACCAAATATTTTGATGTCAAATGTTTCCATTTTAAATTTCATGAAGATCCGAGCTCGTTTTAAATATTAATTTAAAGTTACAATTTTTTGTCACAAACATAAAAAATGTGTAACAAAAAATTTTCAATTTTGCATAATCAGATGAAAACCTACCTAATTTTTTGATGTCAAATGCATCCATTTTAAATTTCACGAAGATCGGAGCTCATTTGAAATATTAATTTAAAGATTCAATTTTGCGTTTGAACGTAAAATGTGTCATAAAAAAGTTTCAATTTTGCTCAATCAGATGAAAACCCACCTAACATTTTGATGTCAAATGCTTCTATTTTGAATTTCACAAAGATTTGAGCTTGTTTGAAATATTAATTTAAAGTTTCAATTTTACACAATCAGAGGAAAACCCACCTAATATTTTTATGTCAAATGCTTCCATTTTAAATTTCACAAAGATCGGAGCTCGTTTGAAATATTAATTTAAAGTTTAAATTTTGCTCAATCAAAGGAAAACCCACCTAATATTTTAATGTCAAATGCTTCCATTTTAAATTTCACAAAGATCCAAGCTCGTTTGAAATATTAATTTAAAGTTTCAATTTTTGTCCCACATGTAAAACATGTCACAAAAAAGTTTCAATTTTGCACAATCAAAGGAAACCCCACCTAATATTTTGACGTGAAATGCTTCCATTTTAAATTTCATGAACATCGGAGCTCATTTGGCATATTAATTTAAATTTTCAATTTTGCTCAATTAGAGGAATCCACCTAATGTTTTGATGTCAAATTCTTGTATTTTAAATGTCACAGAGATCCGAGCTCGTTTGAATATTAATTTAAAGTTTTAATTTTACACAATTAGAGGAAAACCAACCTAATATTTTGATGTCAAATGCTTCCATTTTAAATTTCATGAAGATTCGAGCTTGTTTGAAATATTAATTTAAAGTTTCAATTTTGCTCAATCAGAGGAAAATCCTCCTAATATTTTGATGTCAAATGCTTCCATTTTAAATTTCACGAAGATCCGAGCTTGTTTGAAATGTTAATTTAATGTTTCAATTTTACACAATAAGAGGAAAACCCGCCTAATATTTTGATGTCAAATGCTTCCATGTTATATTTCCCAAGATTCAGAGCTCATTTGAAATATTAATTTATAGTTTCAATTTTGCTCAGTTAGAGGAAAACCCACCAAATATTTTTATGTCAAATACTTGCATTTTAAATTTCACAAAGATCTGAGCTCGTTTGAAATATTAATTTAAATTTTCAATTTTCCTCCCAAACGTAAAATGTGTAACAAAAAAGTTTCAATTTTGCACAATTAGATGAAAAACCACTTAATATTTTGATGTCAAATGCCTCCATTTTAAATTTCATGAAGATCGAAGCTCATTTGAAATATTAATTTAATGTTTCAATTTTGCCTCCAGACGTAAAACGTGTCACAAAAAAGTTTCAATTTTGCACAATTAGAGGAAAACCCACCTAATATTTTAGTGTCAAATGCTTCCATTTTAAATTTCACTAAGATCTGAGCTCGTTTGAAATATTAATTCAAAGTTTTAATTTTATTCTCGAGCATAAAACGTGTCACAAAAAAGTTTCAATTTTGAACAATCATAGAAAAATCCACCTAATATTTTGATGTGGAATGCTTCCATTTAAATTTTACAAACATTGGAGCCCATTTGAAATATTAATTTAAATTTTTAAATTTTCTCAATTAGAGGAAAACCCACCTAATATTTTGATGTAAAATGCTTCCATTTTAAATTTTTCAAAGCTCAGAACTTGTTTGAAATATTAATTTAAAGTTTCAGTTTTGCTCAATTAGAGGAAAACCCACCTAATATTTTGATGTCAAATGCTTCAATTTTAAATTTCACTAAGATCCAAGCTCGTTTGAAATATTAATTAAAAGTTTCAATTTTTCTCCCAGACGTAAAACGTGTCACAAAATAGTTTCAATTTTGCACAATCATAGGAAGACCCACCTAATATTTTGATGTCAAATGCTTCCATTTTAAATTTCACAAACATGGAGCTCATTTCAAATATTAATTTAAAGTTTCAATTTTTCTCAATCAGAGGAAAACCCACGTAATATTTTGATGTCAACTGCTTCTATTTTAAATTTCAAGGAGATCCTAGCCCGTTTGAAATATTAATTTAAAGTTTTAATTTTACACAATCAGAGGAAAACCCACCTAATATTTTGATGTCAAATGCTTCCATTTTAAATTTCATGAAGATCAGAGCTCATTTAAAATATTAATTTAAAGTTTCAATTTTGCTCAATCCTATGAAAATCCACCTAATATTTTGATGTCAAATGCTTCCATTTTTAAATTTCAAGAAGATTCGAGCTCATTTGAAATATTAATTTAAAGTTTCAATTTTACACAATCAGAGGAAAACACACCTAATATTTTGATGTAAAATGCTTCCATGTTAAATTTTACGAAGATCAGAGCTCATTTGAAATATTAATTTAAAGTCTAAATTTTGCTCAGTCAGAGGAAGACCTACCTAAAATTTTGATGTCAAATACTTCCATTTTAAATTTTGTGAAGATCTGAGCTCTTTTGAAATATTAATTTAATGTTTCAATTTTTCTCCCAAACATAAAAATGTGTCACAGAAAAGTTTCAATTTTGCACAATCAGATGAAAATCCACCTAATATTTTGATGTCAAATTCTTTCATTTTAAATTTCACAAAGATCAAAGGTCATTTGAAATATTAATTTAAAGTTTCAATTTTGCTTCCAGATGTAAAACATGTCACTAAAAAATTTCAATTTTGCACAATCAGATGAAAACCCACCTAATATTTCATTTTGAAATGCTTCCATTTTAAATTTTAGGAAGATCCGAGCTCATTTGAAATATTAATTTAAATTCTAAATTTTGCTCCTAGACATAAAACGTGTCACACAAATGTTTCAATTTTGCACAATCAAAGGAAAACCCACCTAATATTTTGATTTCAAATGCTTCCATTTTAAACTTGACAAGCATCGGAGCTCATTTAAAATATTAATTTAAAGTTTGAATTTTTCCTCCAGACGTAAAATGTGTCTCAAAAAAGTTTCAATTTTGCACAATCAGAGGAAAACCCACCTAATATTTTGATGTCAAATGCTTCCATTTTAATTTTCACAAAGATCTGAGCTCATTTAAAATATTAATTTAAATTTTCAATTTTGCTCCCGAATGCAAAATGTGTCACAAAAAAGTTTCAATTTTACACAATCAGAGGAAAACCCAAGTAATATTTTGATGTCAAATGCTTCCATTTTGAATTTCATGAGCATTAGAGCTCATTTCTAATATTAATTTAAAGTTTCAATTTTTCTCAATTAGAGGAAAACCCACCTAATATTTTGATGTCAAATGCTTCTATTTTAAATTTCATGGAGATCTGAACTCGTTAAAAATATTAATTTAAAGTTTTAATTTCACACAATCAGAGGAAAACACACCTAATATTTTGATCTCAAATTATTCCTTTTTAATTTTCACAAAGATCAGAGCTCGTTTGAAATATTAATTTAAAGTTTCAATTTTTCTCAATCAGAAGAAAATCCACCTAATATTTTGATGTCAAATGCTTCCATTTTTAAATTTCAGTAAGATCCGAGCTCGTTTAAAGTATTAATTTAAAGTTTTAGTTTTACACAATCAGAGGAAAACCCACCTAATATTTTGATGTCAAATGCTTTCGTTTTAAATTTCATGAAGCTCAGAGCTCATTTGAAATATTAATTTAAAGTATCAATTTTGCCTCAAGACGTAAAATGTGTCACAAAAAAGTTTCAATTTTGCATAATCAGAGGAAAACCCACCTAATATTTTGGTGTCGAATAGTTCCATTTTAAATTTCATGATCATCAGAGCTCGTTTGAAATATTAATTTAAATTTTCAATTTTGCTCATTTAGAGGAAAACCCACCTATTATTTTGATCTCAAATGCTTCTATATTAAACTTCACAGAGATCGGAGCTTGTTTGAAATATTAATTTAAAGTTTCAATTTTACACAATCAGAGGAAAACCCACCTAATATTTTAATGTCAAATGCTTCCATTTTAAATTTCACGAAGATCAGAGCTCGTTTGAAATATTAATTTAATTTTTCAATTTTGCTTAGTTAGAGGAAAATGAACGTAATATTTTAATGTCAAATGCTTCCATTTTAAATTTTGCAAAGATCAGAGCTCATTTGAAATATTAATTTTAAGTTTCAATTTTGGTCTCAAACGTAAAAATGTGTAACAAATTTTTTTAATTTTGCACAATCAAATGAAAACCCACCTAATATTTTGATGCCAAATGCTTCAATTTTAAATTTCATGAAGATCAGAGCTTGTTTGAAATATTAATTTAAATTTTCAATTTTTCCTGTAGACGTAAAATGTGTCACAAAAAAGTATAAATTTTGCACAATCAGGGGAAAACCCACCTAATATTTTAATGTCAAATGCTTCCATTTTAAATTTCACAAAGATCCGAGGTCATTTGAAATATTAATTTAAAGTTTCAATTTTGCTCACAGATGTAAAAAGTGACACAAAAAAGTTTCAATTTCTCACATTCAGACGAAAACCCACCTATTATTTTGATGTCAAATGCTTCCATTTTGAATTTTGTGAACATCAAAACTTGTTTGAAATATTAATTTAAAGTTTCAATTTTGCTCAATCCGAGGAAAACCCACCTAATATTTTGATGTCCAATGCTTCTATTTTAAATTTTACAGAGATTTGAGGTCGCTGTAAATATTAATTTAAAGTATCAATTTTACACAATCAGAGGAAAACCCACCTAATTTTTTGATGTCAAATGTTTTGATTTTAAATTTCAAGAAGATCAGAGCTTGTTTGAAATATTAATTTAAAGTTACAATTTTTCTCAATCAAAGGAAAACCCACCTAATATTTTTATGTCAAATGCTTCCATTTTAAATTTTACGAAGATCCGAGCTCATTTGAAATATTAATTTAAAGTTTCAATTTTGTTCCCAAACATAAAAATGTGTCACAAAAAAGTTTCAATTTTGCACAATCAGATGAAAACCCACCTAATATTTTGATATCAAATGCTTGCATTTTAAATCTCACGAAGATCGGAGCTCATTTAAAATATAAATTTGAAAGTTATAATTTTGCCTCTGGACATAAAATCTGTCACAAAAAATTTCAATTTTGCATAATCAGAGGAAAACCCACGTAATATTTTGATGTCAAATGTTTCCATTTTAAATTTTAGGAATATCTGATCTCGTTTGAAATATTAACTTAAAGTTTCAATTTTTCTCCCGGACGTAAAATGTGTCACAAAAAAGTTTCAATTACTCACAATCAGAGGAAAACCCACCTAATATTTTGATGTCAAATGCTTCTATTTTAAATTTCATGAACATCGAAGCTTGTTTGAAATATTAATTTAAAGTTTCAATTTTTCTCAATCGGAGGAAAACCCACCTAACATTTTGATGTCAAAGGCTTCTATTTTAAATTTCATGGAGATCCAAGCTTGTTAGAAATATTAAATTAAAGTTTCAATTTTACACAATCAGAGGAAAACTGACCTAATATTTTGATGTCAAATGCTTCCATTTTAAATTTCACAAAGATCAGAGCTTGTTTTTGTTGGAAACAATTGTTTAATTGTGTATTGTCCTTGATGTTACACAAATGTCATATCAGTCATTAGACAGAGTCTACCGAGCTCAGAATGTTCAGCAAGGCAGTTGACAGAGTCTACCGAGCTCAGACGGTAAGAGAAGCAATTTACAGAGTCTACCAAGCGCTCCAGAATACTATACCGATAAGTTAGTTACTACCGAGCTCTCTCGGTTGACAAAAGAAATTCAGTCTCTACCGAGTTCACTCGGTCATCAAAGAAAATGTGAAGGAAAGTCAGTGCTTACCGAGTTCACTCGGTTACCAAAGGATTTTCGCAGAATTTGCAGTGTTCACCGAGCATCAGTTGGTCAAAATTGGAATATCATTTCTGACAGCATCGGCCTGCGAAGGATATTATTTGTAAATGTTTATTCAGCCGACCAATGTAATATTTATTAATTGAAACTTGTAATTGGGCCGACTTGATAACTTGAAGGGTATATATGAAAGATCAAGT
>MU228205.1:405586-435477 GCA_018584345.1 Thuja plicata
AGTTGCATTGGTGGTTTTCCCAAATTGGGTTTCCACGTTATATCTGGTGTTACTTGTGTTTATGCTATTTGATTTATGCATGTCAATAACTGTGAATGTTTAATGAACAATAATAAGTTAATCTACCTAGTAACATCAGTATATAAAGAAGACATCTAAGGGACTTGTGGATTTATTTTTGTGGTAACTGATTCACCCCTCCCCTCTCAGTTACTCCATCTATATTTCCAATAGTTTGAAATATTAATTTAAAGTTTCAATTTTGCTCAATCAGAGGAAAACACACCCAATATTTTGATGTCAAATGCTTCCATTTTAAATTTCACAAAGATCAGAGCTCATTTTAAATATTAATTTAAAGTTTAAATTTTTCTTAGTCAGAGGAAAACCCACCTAATATTTAGATGTCAAATGCTTCCATTTTAAATTTCACGAAGATCCGAGCTCGTTTGAAGTATTAATTTAAAGTTTCAATTTTGTTCCCAAATGTAAAAACGTGTCACAAAAAAGTTTCAATTTTGCACAATCATATGAAAACCCACCTAATATTTTGATGTCAAATGCTTCCATTTTAAATTTGACAAAGATCAGAGCTCGTTTGAAATATTAATTTAAAGTTTTAATTTTACCTCCGGACGTAAAATGTGTCACAAAAAAGTTTCAATTTTGCATAATCAGAGGAAAAACCACCTAATATTTTGATGTCAAATGTTTCCATTTTAAATTTCATGAAGATCTGTGCTTGCTTGAAATATTAATTTAAAGTTTCAATTTTGCTCTGGTACGTAAAATGTGTCACAAAAATTTTGAATTTTGCACAATCAGATGAAAACCCACCTAATATTTTGATTTCAAATGCTTCAATTTTAAATTTCCTGAAGATTGGAGCTCCTTTGAAATATTAATTTAAATTTTCAATTTTGCCTCTGGACGTAAAATGTGTCACAAAAAAGTATAAATTTAGTACAATTAGGAGAAAACCCACCTAATATTTTGATGTCAAATGCTTCCATTTTAAATTTCACGAAGATTCGAGGTCATTTGAAAGATTAATTTAAAGTTTCAATTTTGCCCACGGATGTAAAATGTGACACAAAAAAGTTTCAATTTCTCACATTTAGATAAAAACACACCTATTATTTTGATGTCAAATGCTTCCATTTTGAATTTCGTGAACATCAGAGCTCATTTGAAATATTAATTTAAAGTTTCAATTTTGCTCAATCAAAGGAAAACCCACCTAATATTTTGATGTCAAATGCTTCTATTTTAAATTTTATAGAGATCCGAGCTCATTGTAAATATTAATTTAAACTTTCAATTTTACACAATTAGAGGAAAACACACCTAATATTTTGATGTCAAATGCTTCAATTTTAAATTTCACTAAGATCAGAGCTTGTTTGAAATATTAATTTAAAGTTTCAATTTTTCTCAGTAAGAGGGAAACCCACCTAATATTTTTATGTCAAATGCTTCCATTTTAAATTTCACAAAGATCCAAGCTCATTTGAAATATTAATTTAAAGTTTCAATTTTGTTCCCAAACCTAAAAATGTGTCACAAAAAAGTTTCAATTTTGCACAATCAGATGAAAACCCACCTAATATTTTGATATCAAATGCTTGTATTTTAAATTTCATGAAGATCAGAGCTCGTTTAAAATATATATTTAAAGTTTCAATTTTGCCTCTGGATGTAAAATCTGTCACAAATTTTTTTAATTTTGCACAATCAGAGGAAAACCCACCTAATATTTTGATGTCAAATGTTTCCATTTTAAATTTTACGAATATCCAATCTTGTTTGAAATATTAATTTAAGGTTTTTATTTTGCTCTCGGAAGTAAAATGTGTCACAAAAAATTTTCAATTACTCATAATCAGAGGAAAACCCACCTAATATTTTGATGTCAAATGCTTCCATTTTAAATTTCATGCACATCGGAGGTCATTTGAAATTTTAATTTAAAGTTCCAATTTTTCTCAATCAGAGGAAAACCCACCTAACATTTTGATGTCAAAGGCTTCTATTTAAAATTTCACGGAGATCCGAGCTTGTTTGCAATTTTAAATTAAAGTCTCAATTTTACACAATCAGAGGAAAACCCACCTAATATTTGTATGTCAAATACTTCCATTTTAAATTTCACAAAGATCCGAGCTCATTTGAAATAATATTTTAAAGTTTCAATTTTGCTTCATACATAAAATTTGTAATAAAAAAGTTTCAATCTTGTACAATCGGAGGAAAACCCACATAATATTTTGATGACAAATGCTTAAATTTTAAATTTCACAAACATCGAAGCTCGTTTGAAATATTAATTTAAAATTTCAATTTTTCTTAATTAGAGGAAAACCCACCTAACATTTTGATGTCAAAGGCTTCTATTTTAAATTTCATGGAGATCTAAGCTCATTTGAAATATCAATTTAAAGTTTTAATTTTACACAATCAGAGGAAAACCCACCTAATATTTTGATGTCAAATGCTTCCATTTTAAATATCACAAAGATTAAAGCTTGTTTGAAATATAAATATAAATTTTCATATTTTCTCAATCAGAGGAAAACCCACCTAATATTTTGATGTCAAATGCTTCCATTTTAAATTTCATGAAGATCGGAGCTCATTTGAAATATTAATTTAAAGTTTCAATTTTGCCTTTGGACATAAAACGTGTCACAAAAAAGTCTCAATTTTGTACAATTAGAGGAAAATTGACTTAATTTTTTGATCTCAAATGCTTCCATTTTAAATTTGACAAAGATCTGAGCTCATTTGAAATATTAATTTAAAGTTTCAATTTTGCTCCCGGACGTAAAACATGTCACAAAAAAGTTTCAATTTTGCACAATCAGAGGAAAACCCACCTAATATTTTGATGTCAAATGCTTCTATTTTAAATTTTAGAAACATTTGAGCTTGTTTGAAATATTAATTTAAAGTTTCAATTTTATAAAATTAGAGAAAAATCCATAGAATATTTAGATGTCAAAATGCTTCTATTTTAAATTTCACAAAGATTAGAGCTCATTTGAAATATTAATTTAAAGTTTAAATTTTCCTCAATCAGAGGAAAATGCACCTAATATTTTGGTGCAAAATGCTTCCATTTTAAATTTCACAAAGATCTGAGCTCATTTCAAAGATTAATTTAAAGTTTCAATTTTATACAATCAAAGGAAAACCCACTTAATATTTTGATGTCAAATGCTTCTATTTTAAATTTTATGAAGATTAGAGCTCGTTTCAAATATTAATTTAAAGTTTGAATCTTGCTCAATTAGAGGAAAATCCACCTAATATTTTGATGTCAAATGCTTCCATCTTAAATTTCATGAAGATCTGAGCTCGTTTGAAATATTAAATTAAATTTTAAATTTTACACACTTAAAGGAAACCCCACATAATATTTTGATGTTAAATGGTTCCATTTTAAATTTCACTAAGATCAGAGCTTGTTTGAAATATTAATTTAAAGTTTCAATTTTGCTTAATCAAAAGAAAACCCACCTTATATTTTGATGTCAAATGCTTTCATTTTAAATCTCATGAAGATCCGAGCTCATTTGAAATATTAATTTAAAGTTTTAATTTTACACAATCAGAGGAAAACCCACCTAATAATTTGATGGAAAATGTTTCCATTTTAAATTTCATGACGATCAGAGCTCATTTGAAATATTAATTTAAAGTTTCAATTTAGCTCAGTTAGAGGAAAACCCACCTTACATTTGATGTCAAATGCTTCCATTTTAAATTTCATGAAGATCCGAGCTCGTTTGAAATATTAATTTAAAGTTTCAATTTTGCTACCAAACATAAATATGTGTCACAAAAAAGTTTCAATTTTGTACAATTAGATGAAAACCCACCTAATATTTTGATGTCAAATGCTTCAATTTTAAATTTCATGAAGATCAGAGATCGTGTGAAATATTAATTTAAAGTTTCAATTTTTCTTAATCAGAGGAAAACCCATTTAATATTTTGATATCAAATGCTTCCATTTTAAATTTACACAATCAGAGGAAAACCCACCTAATATTATGATGTGAAATGCTTCCATTTTAAATTTACGAAGATCAAAGCTCATTTGAAATATTAATTTAAATTTTCAATTTTGGTCAGTCAGTGGATAACCCACCTAATTTTTTTGGGTCAAATGCGTCCATTTTAAATTTCATGAAGATTCGAGCTTGTTTGAAATATTAATTTAAAGTTTCAATTTTTCATCCAAATGTAAAAATGTTTCACAAACATTTTTGAATTTTGCACAATCAGATGAAAACCCACCTAATATATTAAAGTCAAATGCTTCTATTTTAAATTTAACGAAGAGCAGAGCTTGTTTGAAATATTAATTTAAAGTTTCAATTTTGCCTCCGAACGTAAAACGTGTCACAAAACAATTTCAATTTTGCACAATCAGAGGAAAACCCACTTAATATTTTGATGTCAAATGCTTCCATTTTAAATTTCATGAAGATCTGAACTCATTTGAAATATTAATTTAAAGTTTCAATTTTTTTCCCAGATGTAAAACACGACCCAAAAAGTTTCAATTTCTCACATTCAGAGGAAAACCCACATAATATTTTGATGTCAAATGCTTTCATTTTAAATTTTATGAACATAGGAGCCTGTTTGAAATATTAACTTAAAGTTTCAATTTTACTCAATTAGAGGAAATCCCACCTAATATTTTGATGTCAAATGCTTCCATTTTAAATTTCATAGAGATCTGAGTTGATTTGAAATATTCATTTTAAGTACACAATCAGAGGAAAACCCACCTAATATTTTGATGTCAAATGCTTCCATTTTAAATTTTAGGAAGATCAGAGTTTGTTTGAAATATTAATTTAAAGTTTCAATTTTGCTTAATCAGAGAAAAACCCACCTAATATTTTGATGTCAAATGATTCCATTTTAAATTTCATGAAGATTCAAGCTCTTTTGAAATATTAATTAAAAGTTTCAATTTTACACAATTAGATGAAAACCCACCTAATTTTTTGATGTCAAATGCTTCCATTTTAAATTTTACAAAGATCAGAGCTCGTTTGAAATATTAATTTAAAGTTTCAATTTTGCTCAATCAAAGGAAAACACACCTAATATTTTGAAGTCAAATGCTGCCATTTTAATTTTCACGAAGATTTGAGCTGTTTTGAAATATTAACTTAAAGTTTTAATTTTTCACAATCAGAGGAAAACCCACCTAATCTTTTGATGTCAAATGCTTCCATTTTAAATTTCACAAAGATCAGAGCTTATTTGAAATAGTAATTTAAAGTTTCAATTTTGCTCAGTCAGAGGAAAACCCACCTAATATTTTGTTGTCAAAAGCTTCCATTTTAAATTTCATGAAGATCTGAGATCATTTGAAATATTAATTTAAAGTTTAAATTTTGCTCCCAAACATAAAAATGTGTCACAAAAATTTTCAATTTTTTACAATCATATAAAAACCCACATAATATTTTGATGTCAAATGCTTCTATTTGAAATTTCACAAACATCAGATCTCATTTGAAATATTAATTTAAACTTTCAATTTTTCTCAATAAAAGGAAAACCCACCTAATATTTTGATGTCAAATGCTTCTATTTTAAATTTCACAGAGATCAGAGTTCGTTTGAAATATTAATTTCATGTTTCAATTTTACATAATCAGTGGAAAACCCACCTAATATTTTGATGTCAAATGCTTCCAATTTAAATTTCACAAAGATCAGAGCTCGTTTGAAATATTAATTTAAAGTTTCAATTTTTCTCAATTAGAGGAAAACCCACCTAATATTTTAATGTCAAATGCTTCTATTTTAAATTTCACAAAGATCGAAGCTCATTTGAAATAATAATTTAAACTTTCAATTTTTCTCTTGAACGTAAAATGTGTCACAAAAAGTTTTGATTTTGCACAATCAGAGGTAAACCCACCCAATATTTTGATTTCAATTACTTCCATTTGAAATTTAATGAACATCGGAGCTTGTTTGAAATATTAATTTAAAGTTTCAATTTTGCTCAATCAGAGGAAAACCCACCTAATATTTTTATGTCAAATGCTTCTATTTTAAATTTCATGGAGATCTGAGCTCGTTTGAAATATTAATTTAAAGTTTCAATTTTGCCGAGTCAGAAGAAAACCCACCTAATATTTTGATGTCAAATGCTTCCATTTTAAATTTCACGAAGATCCAAGCTCATTTGAAATATTAATTTAAAGTTTCAATTTTGCTCCCAAATGTAAAAATGTATCACAAAAAAGTTTTAATTTTGCACAATCAGATGAAAAACCACCTAATATTTTGATGTGAAATACTTCTATTTCAAATTTCATGAATATAGGAGCTCGTTTGAAATATTAATTTAAAGTTTCAATTTTGCCTTCAGACGTAAAACGTGTCACCAAAAAGTTTCAATTTTGCATAATTAGAGGAAAACCCACCTAATATTTTGATGTCAAATGCTTCCATTTTAAATTTCATGAAGATCTAAGCTCTTTTGAAATATTAATTTAAAGTTTTAATTTTGCTCCTAAACGTAAAACGTGTCACAAAAAAGTTTCAATTTTGCACAATCAGATGAAAACCCACCCAAAATTTTGATGTCAAATGCTTCCATTTAAAATTTGATGAACATAGAAGGTCATTTGAAATATTAATCTAAAATTTCAATTTTGCACAATAAGAGGAAAACCCACCTAATATTTTGATGTTAAATGCTTCCATCTAAAATTTCATGAATATTGGAGGTCATTTAAAATATTAATTTAAAATTTTAGTTTTAAACAATTGAAGGAAAACCCACCTAATATTTTGATGTCAAATGCTTCCATTTTAAATTTCATGAAGATTCAAGCTCATTTGAAATATTAATTTAAAGTTTCAATTTTGCTCCCAAACGTAAAAATGTTTCACAAAAAAGTTTCAATTTTACACAGTCATATAAAAACCCACCTAATATTTTGATGTCAAATGCTTCCATTTTAAATTTCACAAAGATCAGAGCTAATTTGAAATATTAATTTAAAGTTTCAATTTTGCCTCCGAAAGTAAAATGTGTTAGAGAGAAGTATCAATTTTACACAATCAGAGGAAAACCCACCTAATATTTTGAAGTCAAATGCTTCCATTTTAAATTTCACAAAGATTCGAGCTTGTTTGAAATATTAATTTAAATTTTTGATATTGGTCAATCAGAGGAAAACCCACCTAATATTTTGTTGTCAAATGCTTCGATTTTAAATATCACGAACATTGGAGCTCATTTGGAATATTAATTTAATGTTTCAATATTGGTCAATCAGAGGAAAACCCACCTAATATTTTAATCTCAGATGCTTATTTTTTAAATTTCACGGAGATCTGAGCTGGTTTGAAATATTAATTTAAAGTTTCAATTTTAAACAATTAAAGGAAAATCCAGTTAATATTTTGATGTCAATTGCTTCAATTTTAAATTTAATGAAGATCGGAGCTCGTTTTAAATATTAATTTAAAGTTTTAATTTTTCTTAATTAGAGGAAAACCCTCCTAATATTTTTATGTCAAATGCTTCCATTTTAAATTTCACGAAGATCTGAGCTCATTTAAAATATTAATTTAATGTTTCAATTTTACACAATCAGAGGAAAACCCACCTAAAATTTTGATGTCAAATGCTTCCATTTTAAATTTCATGAAGATCTAAGCTCGTTTGAAATATTAAATTAAAGATTCAATTTTACACAATTAGAGGAAACCCCACCTAATATTTTGATGTTAAATGTTTCCATTCTAAATTTCACATAGATCGGAGCTCATTTGAAATATTAATTTAAAGTTTCAATTTTGTTTAATCAGAAGAAAACACACCTAATATTTTGATGTCAAATGCTTTCATTTTAAATCTCATGAAGATCCAAGCTCGTTTGAAATAATAATTTAAAGTTTTAATTTTACAAAATCAGAGGAAAACCTACCTCATATTTTGATGGCAAATGTTTCCATTTTAAATTTCATGAAGATCAGAGCTTGTTTGAAATATTAATTTAAAGTTTCAATTTGGATCAGTTAGAGGAAAACCCACCTGATATTTTGATGTCAAATGCTTCTATTTTAAATTTCACGAAGATCCGAGCTCGTTTGAAATATTAATTTAAAGTTTCAATTTTGCTACCAATTGTAAATATGTGTCACAAAAAAAATTTGATTTTGCCCAATCAAAGGAAAAACCACCTAATATTTTGATGTCAAATGCTTCCATTTTAAATTTCATGAAGATCCAAGCTCATTTGAAATATTAATTTAAAGTTTCAATTTTGCTCCCTGACATAAAACATGACACAAAAAGTTTCAATTTCTCACATTCAGAGGAAAACTCACCTAATATTTTGACGTCAAATACTTCCATTTTAAATTTCATGAACATAGGAGCCCGTTTGAAATATTAACTTAAAGTTTCAATTTCACTCAATCAGAGGAAATCCCACCTAATATTTTATTGTCAAATGCATCCATTTTAAATTTCACGGAGATCTAATCTCATTTGAAATATTTATTTAAAGTTACAAATTTTACACAATCATAGGAAAACCCACCAAATATTTTGATGTCAAATGCTTCCATTTTAAATTTCACAAAGATCGGAGCTCGTTTGAAATATTAATTTAAAGTCTCAATTTTGCTCAATCAGAGGAAAACCCACCTAATATTTTGATGTCAAATGCTTCCATTTTAAATTTCATAAAGATTTGAAATTTTTTGAAATATTAATTTAAAGTTTCAATTTTACACAAACACAGGAAAACCCACCTAATCTTTTGATGTCAAATGCTTACATTTTAAATTTCACGAAGATTGGAGCTCATTTGAAATATTAATTTAAAGTTTCAATTTTTCTCAATCAAATGAAAGCCCACCTAATATTGTAATTTTAGATGCTTCCATTTTAAATTTCACAAAGATCTGAGCTCATTTGAAATATTAATTTAGAGTTTCAATTTTGCTCCCAAATGTATAAACGTGTCACAAAATTTTTTCAATTTTGCACAACCAGATGAAACCCCACCTAATATTTTGATGTCAAATGTTTCCATTTTAAATTTCATGAAGATCAGAGCTTGTTTGAAATATTAATTTAAAGTTTCAATTTTGCCTTTGAATGTAAAATGTGTCACAAAAAAGTTTCAATTTCACACAATCAGAGGAAAAGACACCTAATATTTTGATGTCAAATATTTCCATTTTAAATTTCACGAAGATCCAAGCTTGTTTGAAATATAAATATAAATTTTCAATTTTGCTCCCGGACGTAAAACGTGTCACAAAAAAGTTTCAAGTTTGCACAATCAGAGGAAAACCCACCTAATATTTTGATGTCAAATGCTTCCATTTTAAATTTCATGAACATCCAAGGTCATTTCAAATATTAATTTAAAGTTTGAATTTTGCTCAATTAGTGGAAACCCACTTAATATTTTGATGTCAAATGCTTCTATTTTAAATTTCAAGGAGATCTGAGCTTGTTTGAAATATTAATTTAAAGTTTTAATTTTACAAAATTAGTGTAAAACCCACCTAATATTTTGATGTCAAATGCTTCCATTTTAAATTTCACAAAGATCAGAGCTTGTTTGAAATATTAATTTAAAGTTTCAATTTACACAGTTAGAGGAAAACCCATCTAATATTTTTATGACAAATGCTTCCATTTTAAATTTTATGAAGATCCGAGCTCATTTGGAATATTAATTTAAATTTTCAATTTTATATAATTAGAGGAAAACCCACCTAATATTTTGATGTCAAATGCTTCCATTTTAAATTTCACAAAGATTGAAGCTCATTTGAAATATTAATTTAAAGTTTCAATTTTTCTCTATCAGAGGAAAACCCGCCTAATATTTTGATGTCAAATGCTTCCATTTTAAATTTCATGAAGATTTGAGCTCTTTTGAAATATTAATTTAAAGTTTTAATTTTACACAATCAGAGGAAAACCCACCTAATCCTTTGATGTGAAATGCTTCCAATTTAAATTCCACAAAGATTGAAGCTCATTTGAAATATTACTTTAAAGTTTCAATTTTGCTCAGTCAGAGGAAAACCCACCTAATATTTTGATGTCAAATATTTCCATTTTAAATTTCACAAATATCCGAGCTCGTTTGAAATATTAATTTTAAGTTTCAATTTTGCTCCCAAACGTAAAAACATGTCACAAAAAAGTTTCAAATTTTCACAATCATATGAAAACCCACCTAATATTTTGATGTCAAATGCTTCCATTTTAAATTTCATAAAGATTGGAGCTTGTTTGAAGTATTAATTTAAAGTTTTAATTTTGCCTCCAGATGTAAAATGTGTCACAAAAAAGTTTCAATTTTGCACAATCAGAGGAAAACTCACCTAATGTTTTGATGTTAAATGCTTCCATTTTAAATTTTATGAAAATTTGAGCTCGTTTGAAATATTAATTTAAAGTTTCAATTTTGCTCCCAAAAGTAAAATGTGTTACAAAAATTTTTAATTTCTCACAATCAGAGGAAAACCCACCTGCTATTTTTATGTAAAATACTTCCATTTTTAAATTTCATGAAGATCCAAGCTCGTTTGAAATATTAATTTAAAGTTTCAATTTTCCTCCTAGACGTAAAATGTGTCACAATTTTTTTTCAATTTTTCACAATCAGAGGAAAAAGCACCTAATATTTTTATGTCAAATGCTTTGATTTAAATCTCACAAACAACGGAGGTCATTTGAAAAATTAATTTAAAGTTTCAACTTTGGTCAATCAGATGAACACCCACCTAACATTTTGATGTCAAAGGCTTCTATATAAAAATTCACGGAGATCTGAGCTCGTTTAAAATATTAATTTAAAGTTTAAATTTTACACCTAATATTTGTATGTCAAATACTTCCATTTTAAATTTCATGAAGATTCGAGCTCATTTGAAATATTAATTTAAAGTTACAATTTTACTCCTAAACGTAAAATTTGTCACAAAAAAGTTTGAATTTTGTATAATAAAAGCAAAACCCACCTAATATTTTGATGACAAATGCTTCCATTTTAAATTTTAAAAACATTAGAGCTCATTTGAAATATTAATTTAAAATTTCAATTTTGCTCAATTAGAGGAAAACCCACCTAACATTTTGATGTTAAAGGCTTCTATTTTAAATTTCATGGAGATTCAAGCTCGTTTGATATATTAATTTAAAGTTTCAATTTTCCACAATCAGAGCAAAACCCACCTTATATTTTGATGTCAAATGCTTCCATTTTAAATATCATGAAGATCAAAGCTTGTTGAAATATTAATTTAAAGTTTCAAATTTTCTCAATGAGAGGAAAACCCACCTAATATATTGATGTCAAATGGTTCTATTTTAAATTTCTTAAAGATCTGAGCTCATTTGAAATATTAATTAAGAGTTTCAATTTTTCTCCCAAACATAAAAATGTGTAACAAAAAAATTTCAATTTTGCACAATTATATGAAGCCCCACCTAATATTTTGATCTCTAATGCTTCCATTTAAATTTCACAAAGATCATAGCTCATTTGAAATATTAATTTAAAGTTTCAATTTTGCCTCCAGACGTAAAATGTGTCCAAATTTTTTTTTCAATTTTGCACAATCAGAGGAAAACCCACCTAATATTTTTATGTCAAATGAGTCCATTTTAAATTTGACAAAGATTTGAGCTAGTTTGAAATATTGATTTAAAGTTTCAATTTTTCTCCCGGACGTAAAACATGTCACAAAAAGGTTCAATTTTTCACAATCAGAGGAAAACCCACCTAATATTTTGATGTCAAATGCTTCCATTTTAAATTTCACGAACATCTCATCTCGTTTGAAATATTAATTTAAATTTTCAATTTTACAAAATTAGAGGAAAATCCATAGAATATTTTGATGTCAAAATGCTTCCATTTTAAATTTCATGAAGATTAGAGCTCGTTTGAAATATTAATTTAAAGTTTTAATTTTGCTTAATCAGAGGAAAACCCACCTAATATTTTGATGTAAAATGCTTCCATTTTAAATTTCACAAAGATCTGAGCTCGTTTTAAATATTAATTTAAAGTTTCAATTTTATACAATCAGAGGAAAACCCACCTAATATTTTGATGTCAAATGCTTCCATTTTAAATATTACGAAGATCAGAGCTCGTTTCAAATATTAATTTAAAGTTTGAATCTTTCTCAGTCAGAGGAAACCCCACCTAATATTTTGATGTCAAATGCTTCCATTTTAAATTTCATGAAGATCTGAGCTCATTTGAACTATTAAATTAAAGTTTCAATTTTACACAATCAGAGGAAACCCCACCTAATATTTTGATGTTAAATGGTTCCATTTTAAATTTCACTAAGATCGGAGCTCATTTGAAATATTAATTTAAAGTTTTAATTTTTTTCAATCAGAAGAAAACCCACCTAATATTTTGATGTCAAATGCTTTCATTTTAAATCTCATGAAGATTTGAGCTCGTTTGAAATATTAATTCAAAGTTTTAATTTTACATAATTAGAGGAAAACCCACCTAATATTTTGATGGAAAATGCTTCCATTTTAAATTTCATGACAATCAGAGCTTGTTTGAAATATTAATTTAAAGTTTCAATTTAGCTCAGTTAGAGGAAAACCCACCTAAAATTTTGATGTAAAATGCTTCCATTTTAAATTTCACAAAGATCTGAGCTTGTTTGAAATATTATTTTAAAGTTTCAATTTCGCTACCAAACGTAAATATGTGTCACAAAAAAGTTTCAATTTTGTACAATCAGATGAAAACCCACCTAATATTTTGATGTCAAATGCTTCCATTTTAAATTTCACAAAGATCAGAGCTCGTGTGAAATATTAATTAAGTTTCAATTTTGCTCAATCAGAGGAAAACCCACCTAATATTTTGATAGCAAATGCTTCTATTTTATATTTCATGAAGATCTAAGCTCGTTTCAAATATTAATTTAAAGTTTCAAATTTACACAATCAGAGGAAAAACCACCTAATATTATGATGTGAAATGCTTCCATTTTAAATTTCACAAAGATCGGAGCTCATTTGGAATATTAATTTAAAGATTCAATTTTTCTCAATCAGAGGAAAACCTACCTAATATTTTGATGTCAAATGATTCCATTTTAAATTTCACAAAGATTCGAGCTCTTTTGAAATATTAATTAAAAGTTTCAATTTTACACAATAAGAGAAAAACCCACCTAATATTTTGATGTCAAATGCTTCCATTTTAAATTTCATGAAGATCAGAGCTTGTTTGAAATATTAATTTAAAGTTTCAATTTTTCTCAGTAAGAGGGAAACCCACCTAATATTTTTATGTCAAATGCTTCCATTTTAAATTTCACAAAGATCCGAGCTTGTTTGAAATATTAATTTAAAGTCTCAATTTTGTATCCAAATGTAAAAACGTTTCACAAACAATCTTAAATTCTGCACAATCAGATGAAAACCCACCTAATATATTGATGTCAAATGCTTCCATTTTGAACTTAACGAAGAGTAGAGCTTGTTTGAAATATTAATTTAAAGTTTCAATTTTTCCTCTGAACATAAAATATGTCACAAAAAAGTTTCAATTTTGCACAATCAGAGGAAAACC
This sequence comes from Thuja plicata, assembly GCA_018584345.1. Taxonomy (NCBI): domain Eukaryota; kingdom Viridiplantae; phylum Streptophyta; class Pinopsida; order Cupressales; family Cupressaceae; genus Thuja; species Thuja plicata. Next base: position 419,230 of record MU228205.1, read on the forward strand.
AACTTAATAATTTGATGTCAAATGCTTTCATTTTAAATTTTACGAAGATCCAAGCTCATTTGCAATATTAATTTAAAGTTTCAATTTTGCTCCCAGATGTAAAACAAGACACAAAAAGTTTCAATTTCTCATATTGAGAGGAAAACCCACCTAATATATTCATGGAAAATTCTTTCATTTTAAATGTCACGAACATAGGAGCCCATTTGAAATATTAACTTAAAGTTTAAATTTTACTCAATTAGAGGAAATCCCACCTAATATTTTGATGTCAAATGCTTCCATTTTAAATTTCACAGAGATCTGAGCTCATTTGAAATATTCATGTAAAGTTTCAATTTTACACAATCAAAGGATAACCCACCTAATATTTTGATGTCAAATGCTTCCATTTTAAATTTCACAAAGATCAGAGTTTGTTTGAAATATTAATTTAAAGTTTCAATTTTGCTCAATCAGAGGAAAACCCACCTAATATTTTGATGTCAAATGCTTCCATTTTAAATTTCACAAAGATTCGAGCTCTTTTGAAATATTAATTAAAAGTTTCAATTTTACACAATCAGAGGGAAACCCACCTAATCTTTTGATGTCAAATGCTTCCATTTTAAATTTCAAAAAGATTGGAGCTCATTTGAAATATTAATTTAAAGTTTCAATTTTGCTTAATCAGAGGAAAACCCACCTAATATTTTGATGTCAAATGTTTCCATTTTAATTTTCACGAAGATTCGAGCTCTTTTGAAATATTAATTTAAAATTTCAATTTTACACAATCTGAGGAAAACCCACCTAATCTTTTGATGTCAAATGCTTCCATTTTAAATTTCACAAAGATTAGAGCTCGTTTGAAATATTAATTTAAAGTTTCAATTTTTCACAGTCAGAGGAAAACCCACCTAATATTTTGATGTCAAAAGCTTTTATTTTAAATTTCACGAAGATCTGAGATCGTTTGAAATATTAATTTAAAGTTTCAATTTTGCTCCCAAATGTAAAAACGTGTCACAAAAAAGTTTCAATTTTTCACAATCATATAAAAACCCACCTAATATTTTGATGTCAAATGGTTCCATTTTAAATTTTAGAAACATCAGATCTCATTTGAAATATTAATTTAAACTTTGAGTTTTGCTCAATAGAAGGAAATCCCACCTAATATTTTGATGTCAAATGCTTCTATTTTAAATTTCATGGAGATCTGAGCTCATTTGAAATATTAATTTCATGTTTCAATTTTACAAAGTCAGTGGAAAACCCACCTAATATTTTGATGTCAAATGCTTCCAATTTAAATTTTACGAAGGTCGGAGCTTGTTTGAAATATTAATATAAAGTTTCAATTTTGCATAATCAGAGGAAAACCCATTTAATATTTTAATGTCATTTGCTTCCATTTTAAATTTCACAAAGATCAGAGCTCGTTTGAAATAATAATTTAAACTTTCAATTTTGCTCCCAAACGTAAAACGTGTCACAAAAAAGTTTTGATTTTGCACAATCAGAGGTAAACCCACATAATATTTTGATGTCAATTGCTTCCATTTTAAATTTCATGAACATCAGAGCTCGATTGAAATATTAATTTAAACTTTCAATTTTGGTCAATCAGAGGAAAAGACACCTAATATTTTGGTGTCAAATGCTTCTATTTTAAATTGGAAGCATTTGACATCAAAATATTAATTTAAAGTTTCAGTTTTACACAATCAGAGGAAAACCCACCTAATATTTTAATGTCAAATGCTTCCATTTTAAATTTCACAAAGATCGGATCTCGTCAAAAATATTCATTTAAAGTTTTAATTTTTCTCAATCAGAGGAAAACCCGCCTAATATTTTGATTTAAAATGCTTCTATTTTAAATTTCACAGAGATCTGAGCTCGTTTGAAATATTAATTTCAAGTTTCAATTTTACACAATCAGTGGAAAACCCACCTAACATTTTGATTTCAAATGCTTCCAATTTACCTTTCACCAAGATCGGAGCTCATTTGAAATATTAATTTAAAGTTTCAATTTTTCTCAATGAGAGGAAAATCTACCTAATATTTTGATGTCAAATGCTTCTATTTTAAATTTCACGTTGATCGAAGTTCGTTTGAAATATTAATTTAGAGTTTGAATTTTAATCCCGGACTTAAAACATGTCATTAAAAACTTTCAATTTTACATAATCAAAGGTAAACCCACCTAATATTTGGATTTCAAATGCTTCCATTTTAAATTTTAGGATCATCAGAGCTCATTTGAAATATTAATTTGAACTTTCAATTTTTCTCAATAAGAGTAAAGCACACCTAATATTTTGATGTGAAATGCTTCTATTTTAAATTAGAAGCATTTGACATCAAAGTATTAATTTAAAGTTTCAGTTTTACACATTCAGAGCAAAACCCACCTAATATTTTAATGTCAAATGCTTCCAATTTAAATTTCACGAAGATCAGATCTCATTTGAAATACTAATTTAAAGTTTGAATTTTAGTCAATCACAGATAAACCCACCTAATATTTTGATGTCAAATGCTTCCATTTTAAATTTCACAGAGATCCAAGCTCGTTTGAAATATTAATTTCAAGTTTCAATTTTACACAATCAGTGGAAAACCCACCTAATATTTTGATGTCAAATGCTTCCAAATTAAATTTTGGGAAGATCAGAGCTCATTTGAAATATTAATTTAAAGTTTAAATTTTTCTCAATCAGAGGAAAACCCACCTAATATTTTGATGTCAAATGCTTCAGATTTAAATTTCACAAAGATCAGAGCTCGTTTAAAATATTAAATTAAAGTTTCAATTTTTCTCAATCAGAGGAAAACCCACCAAATATTTTAATGTCAAATACTTCCATTTTAAATTTCACGAAGATCGAAGCTTGTTTGAAATATTAATTTAAACTTTCAATTTTGTTCCCTTACGTAAATCATGTCACAAAAAAGTTTCAATTTTGCATAATCAGAGGTAAACCCACCTAATATTTTAATGTTAAATGCTTCCATTTTAAATTTCACGAAGATTGGATCTTGATTGAAATATTAATTTAAAGTTTCAATTTTGCTCAATCAGAGGAAAACCCACCTAAAATTTTGATGTCAAACGCTTCTATTTTAAATTTCATGGAGATCTGAGCTCATTTGAAATATTAGTTTCAAGTTTCAATTTTACACAATGAGTGGAAAACCCACCTAATATTTTTATGTCAAATGCTTACAATTTAAATTTCACGAAGATCGGAGCTTGTTTGAAATATTAATTTAATGTTTATATTTTGCTCAATTAGAGGAAAACCCACCTAATATTTTGATGTCAAATGCTTCCATTTTAATTTTCACGAAGATTGAAGTTCATCTGAAATATTAGTTTAAAGTTTCAATTTTGCACAATCAGAGGTAAACCCACCTAATATTTTGATGTAAAATGCTTCCATTTTAAATTTGACGAACATCAGAGCTCATTTGAAATATTAATTTAAACTTTTAATTTTACTTAATCAGAGGAAAACCCACCTAATATTTTGATGTCAAATGCTTCTATTTTAAATTGGAAGCATTTGACATCAAAATAGTAATTTAAAGTTTCAAATATTAATTTAAAGTTTCAGTTTTACACAATCAGAGGAAAACCCACCTAATATTTTAATGTCAAATGCTTTGATTTTAAATTTCACCAAGATCAGATCTCGTTCAAAATATTAATTTAAAGTTTCAATTTTGCTCAATCAGAGAAAAACCCACCTAATACTTTGATATCAAATGCTTCTTTTTTAAATTTCACAAAGATCCAAGCACATTTGAAATATTAATTTCAAGTTTATATTTCACATAATTAGTGGAAAACCCACCTAATATTTTGATGTCAAATATTTCCAATTTAAATTTTAGGAAGATCGGAGCTCATTTGAAATATTGTTTTAAAGTTTCAATTTTTCTCAATCAGAGGAAAACCCACCTAATATTTTGATGTCAAATGCTTCCATTTTGAATTTCATGAAGATCTAAGCTCGTTTAAAATATTAATTTAAAATTTCAATTTTTCTCTCAGACGTAAAACATGTCACAAAAAGCTTAAATTTTGAAAAATTAGAGGTAAACCTTCCTAATATTTTGATGTCAAATTCTTCCATTTTAAATTTCAAGAACATCGGAGATCATTTGAAATATTAATTTAAACTTTCAATTTTGCTTAATCAGAGGAAAACCTACATAATATTTGATGTCAAATGCTTCTATTTTAAATTTCATGGATATCCGAGCTCATTTGAAATATCAATTTCAAGTTTCAATTTTACAAAATCAATGGAAAACCCACCTAATATTTTGATATCAAATGCTTCCAATTTAAATTTCACAAAGATCAGAGCTCATTTGAAATATTAATTTAAAGTTTTAATTTTGTTTAATCAGAGGAAAACCCACCTAATATTTTGAGGTCAAATGCTTCTAGTTTAAACTTCACAAAGATCGAAGCTCATTTGATATACTAATTTAAAGTTTCAATTTTGCTCTTGGACGTAAAATGTGTCACAAAAAACTTTGAGTTTTACACAATCAGAGGAAAACCCACATAATATTTTGATGTGAAATACTTCCATTTTAAAGTTCATGAAAATTGGATCTCATTTTGAATATTAGTTTAAAGTTTTAATTTTGCTCAATCAGAGGAAAACCCACCTAATATTTTGATGTCAAATGCTTCTATTTTAAATTTCACAGAGATCTGAGCTCGTTTGAAATATTAATTTCATGTTTCAATTTTACACAATCAGTGTAAAACCCACCTAATATTTTAATGTCAAATGCTTCCAATTTAAATTTCACGAAGATCAGAGCTTATTTGAAATATTAAGTTAAAGTTTCAATTTTGCTCAATCAGAGGAAAACCCACCTAATATCTTGATGTCAAATGCTTCTATTTTATATTTCACGAAGATCAGAGCTCGTTTGAAATATTAATTTAAACTTTAAATTTTGCTCCTAGACGTAAAACATGTCACAAAAAAGTTTCAATGTTGGACAATCAGAGGTAAACCCACCTAATATTTTGATGTCAAATGATTCCATTTTAAATTTCATGAACATCAGAGCTCATTTGAAATAGTAATTAAAACTTTTAATTTTGCTCAATCAGAGAAAAACCCACCTAATTATTTAATGTCAAATGCTTCTATTATAAATTGGAAGCATTTGACGTCAAAATATTAATTTAAAGTTTCAAATATTAATTTAAAATTTCAGTTTTACACAATCAGAGGAAAACCCACATAATATTTTAATGTCAAATTCTTCCATTTTAAATTTCACAAATATCGGATCTCATTTGAAATATTAATTTAAAGTTTCAATTTTGCTTAATTAGAGGAAAAACCACCTAATATTTTGATGTCAAATGCTTCTATTTTAAATTTCATGGAGATCCAAGCTCATTTGAAATATTAATTTCAAGTTTCAATCTTACACAATTAGTGGAAAACCCACCTAATATTTTGATGACAAATGCTTCCAATTTAAATTTCACAAAGATTAGAGGTCATTTGAAATATTAAAATGTAACACCCTGCCAGGGAAACTAAGAGAGATTAACCAAGAACATGTCACTATGTGTGCTGAATAATTTTTTTTTTTTTAAAGTTAACATAAAGAAACATACATTCATGTGGAAGCAATTACCATTTATACACATGTCTTACACTCACATAGATTACACGACTCAAGGGTCCCATGATATTGAATTACTTAAAGAAAAACAAAACTAAAAATATAATAAAAGATTCCATCTGATTAAGCATAACAAATACAACTTACATAACCATAATTATAATCCTCATCGATAACCATGAAACCACCATAAACTCACATCCACTGCACATGTCATAGGGTATGTGGTAATCACTCTAAACTACTTAATATTACAATTTCCAGATTAGGTATCACATGCGATACTCTAATACAAGATTACAATACTGAAATTACATAATAAATGATGAAGGAACATAAAGAGCTCATCTGCAAAAAACCATCTAGCACTTGGTACAAGGATGTCAAATCTCAATGGATAAAGAATCACTACCACCCATCTGTGTGGAACCACAAAGGTCTACCCCACCATGTTGAGGAGATAACAATAGACCCCAATCGGATATCCAAAACCAAGAAAGAATAAATACTAAGCAAGGGATCATGATAGCTCTCTAATCGAGTGTACTAATCATCATAAAAGGTAAGACTCACTAATCCATAGGCAACTAACAACGTAGGAAATATAGACTGTGAAAAGGAAGGTGTCATCATGTACGTCTAACCCTTAAGTCTTGTCCTAGTAATCCAATGGATTCTGGCACTTAAGTGACCATACACGGAGCTAATGACCTCTTAGACTGATAATGCCACTAACTATGTCAGGTACCTCACAGGGAAACTAACATCTTCTCCATACCATCTTAGCCTATACTAGCACTCAAGCATGGGTGAGAACACATCTTATTAATCAATTTAATATCCCCAAATATGTCTTTAGTTATCACTTATTAAAGAAACTCCACAATAAGAAATCCAGAAGTCTCTTACAGATATGGAGCTTATTGCAAGCCATCCCCTACTTCACATCTAGGTAACCTACCCTAGGCTTAGAGGTCCTAACAAATCTAGCATAGGTCACAACCCTAGTGTACCCCAAATCCAGTATCCATACAAACAAGAATGGTCACATATAGGTACACATATAGATAACATGATCGAAAGGGTCATCATAGTCAGTTTAGGGTAATAACATAAAACACACATGCCGGGAAGTAACAAAAAAGATAAACACTCCCCCCAGCCCCTGTATACATCCTAGGTTGTCTAATTCCCCCAACAGTAATACATTCAAGCACAAGAGAACCATACAGATGCATAGAAAATAAAACATCTTAAAAGACTAAAAAATGAACATACGTGGAGAACATCTTCATCTATTAAAACCCTCCACATGCATAAAGCAAATTCACTTTAACCATTAATAGCTCCAGATTATGAAATAATCACTTTTAATTAATCAACCATATTTATTAGAAAATCATATTAAAATATTAGCTATAATTAATAATTAATATATTAATTTAAAATTAATATCATACTTATATTAATTTTAATAAATCATTAATAAAAATAATAATTAATATTTAACATAACAAACTAACTCTATAATGAAATGTATTAATTAATTTATAATTTAGTTACTATAACTAATTAAAACTTAATATACACAATACCCCTAAGTAAAATGTTTCATTAATTAATAAAAAAACACAATTAAAATTAACTTAACTCTAAACATATAAATTAATTAACAAAACCCATATTAATAAAAAATTATAAGTAACTAATAATAAAAAAAATTAATTATTTAACATTAACTATTTTGATAAAAATTAATATAAAAAAAATTACTAATAATAAATTAAAAAAACAAACAAACTATATAACAATTTTTAAATAAATTAAATCATATGTTATGGGGGGGACCCACGCAGGTTCCCCTACCCCCTACGTAGGTGCACTGTCCCCTAAGGGACAGTGGGGGGGACCACTATCCTCCCCCCCATGCACCTTAAACTGCGTGCGATGGGAAGGGAGTTGGTGGGGATGGGGTCCCACGACCCCTCCCTTTTGCTTATTAATTTTTTTTATAAATTTTTAAATTAAAAGAAATTTATTACAACAGCTTGTATCATAAGATTTAATTCAATTTTTTTTCTTTGTATTTATAAGAAATCCAAAAATGAAAATGTAAATTAAGGGGAATTTAATTTTTTTTCTTTAACTTTTTCCCTTTCTGGTAATATTATTCACCAATCTGTATAATTACAGAGAGTGGGTTTTTTAAAATTATTTAATTTATTTCAATCAAAATACTTAAGAACTAATTTATTTATTTCCCCTATAGTTAAGACTATAGGCAGGATTAATTTTTTGTTTTCTAAGAGATCTAGAGGGAATTTCTTCCTAAAATTTTGACAGCATAACCCTACGATGCTAAGAACATATAAAATGAAATAAATTTAGATCTAGGGTTTTTATAAACATCCAAAAATTTAGAAATAACCATAAGCCATTTTTAAAAGCCAAAACTAATGAACATGCATTAAAACAACACAAAAAAACTCAGATCTACAAAATTGAAACCACACATGGAAAATGAATCCTACCTTGATTCCAATACTATAAATGGAGGAATGTGTCTTGGATGATGAGAGAAAATTTGAAAAAAAACCTTAAGCCCAATTAAACCACAGATCTGGCAACTATGAAGATCCGCGCACACACACACAAGCAAGAGAAAATCTTGAAATCCTCAAAGCCACAAGGATCCACAACAATTCACAATCCTTCAAAAACCCCAAAATCACTAAGAGCTCTCCAAATCTCAAAAACCTGTTGTGAGAGAATGAATGACCAATTCCCCCTAAAGAGATTCAAATTTCCCTAAACATGCAAAGGTTGATGACAACTCCCAAGTCAATCCCTAAATTAACGCAACTTGAAAATTGAAAGTAAATCCTAATTAAATAAATAAAATATGATTTATTGCCACAACTCAACTTTGACTCCTAATTACAAGTTAAGATATTTGAATTTGAAAATACTTTTTCAACAAATTCATGCACATGTAATTAATAAAATATTTAATTAAATAGATTAAATATTTATGTCACAATAATGCATGCAACCAAATACTTAATTATTTAATTAATCATATAAGCACATTTACTATAGTTTTCAGTTAAATATTTAATTAAATCAAAATATTCAAATATTTTAATTTAATTAATTATTTAAAATAAACTTAGGATATAATTAAATAATTAATTCAACTATAATCCATTAATCATAGAATATGGAAAATCACTCAATAATCTGAAAATCACCTAAAATCATAATCAAGCAAAACACACACATACACAAAAGAGAGGGTATTCAAATTCTGTCAACCTAGACAAATCCAGATAGGGTAGTCATATTGAAACTCATCCTACATTAGGAAAATTAGGCTTAGGTTAGGGTTTTTGATCTATATGTTACCTCCCCTCTTTACCATTGAGATGAATATTTATGGGCACACTCACTTCTGCCAATTCAGGGAAGATGATGCCCTGTACCTACAGTCCTCTCATCAAAGAACATGCATGTACATACATAATATAATATCAAAACCAATGATAGGGATTGTTTGAATGTGTGGATCTCACCAAAGCAAGTAACTATGTCTCCATCCTCTACCACAACAATATGCAAACATATACATAAACATGATAACCATACACATGCAAGTATGGGGTAAGTACCATATGATCAAAACATAAATCATCACATCATGATAATATCTATAACATCATAATCAATCATCAACATCAACTAAAAGCATAGTATCTCTCATGAAAGTAGCCCAAAAGAATTCAACCAAACAACTGAAACCAATGCCTAAAAGAGTATGACATCACAAACCAAAAAACAAAACATGAGTGGGTATTACAAATTTAAAGTTTCAATTTTGTTCAATTAGAGGAAAACCCACCTAATATTTTGATGTCAAATGCTTCCATTTTAAATTTCATGAAGATCAAAGCTTGTTTGAAATATTAATTTAAACTTTCAATTTTTCTCCTGGACGTAAAATGTGCCACAAAAAAGTTTAAATTTTGCATAATCAGAGGTAAACCCACCTAATGTTTTTATGTCAAATGCTTCCATTTTAAATTTCACGAAGATCAGATCTCATTTTAAATATTAATTTTAAGTTTTAGTTTTGCTCAATCAAAGGAAAACCAACATAATATTTTCATATCAAATGCTTCTATTTTAATCTTCACAGAGATCTGAGCTCGTTTGAAATATTAATTTAAAGTTTCAATTTTACATAATTAGTTGAAAACCCACCTAATATTTTGATGTCAAATGCTTCCAATTTAAATTTCACGAAGATTAGAGCAAATTTAAAATATTAATTGAAAGTTTCAATTTTTCTCAATCAGAGGAAAACCCACCTAATATTTTGTTGTCTAATTCTTCTATTTTAAATTTTAGAAAGATCTAAGCTCATTTGAAATATTAATTTAAAGTTTCAATTTTACTCCCGAATGTAAAATGTGTCACAAAAAAGTTTCAATTTTGCACAATCAGAGGTAAACCCACATAACATTTTGATATCAAATGCTTCCATTTTAAATTTCATGAACATCACAGCTCATTTCAAATATTAATTTAAACTTTTAATTTTGCTCAATCAGAGGAAAACCCACCTAATATTTTGATGTCAAATGCTTCTATTTTAAATTGGAAGCATTTGACATAAAAATTTAAAATTAAAGTTCTAATTTTACACAACACAAGGAAAACCCACCTAATATTTTAATGTCAAATACTTCCCATTTTAAATTTTATGAATATTAGATCTCTTTTGAAACATTTATTTAAAGTTTCAATTTTGCTCAATCAAAGGAAAATGCAGCTAATATTTTGATGTCAAAAGCTTCTATTTTAAATTTCACAGAGATCCGAGCTTGATTGAAATATTAATTTCAAGTTTAAATTTTACACAATTAGTAGAAAACCCACCTAATATTTTGATGTTAAATGCTTCCAATTTAAATTTCACGAAGATCGGAGCTCGTTTGAAATATTAATTTGAAGTTTCAATTTTGCTCAATCAGATGAAAACCCATATAATATTTTAATGTCAAATACTTTCTATTTTAAATTTCACGAAGCTCAGAGCTTGTTTGAAATATTAATTTAAAGTTTCAACTTTGATGTCAAAAGATTCTATTTTAAATTGAAAGCATTTTAAACATCAAAATATTAATTTAAAGTTTCAAATATTAATTTAAAGTTTCAGTTTTACACAATCAGAGGAAAACCCACCTAATATTTTATTGTCAAATGCTTCCATTTTAAATTTCATGAAGATCAGATCTCGTTCAAAATATTAATTTAAAGTTTCAATTTTTCTCAATCAGAGGCAAACCCACCTAATATTTTGATGTCAATTGCTTCTATTTTAAATTTTATAGAAATCTGAGCTTGTTTGAAATATTAAAATCAAGTTTCAATTTTACACAATCAGTGGAAAACCCACCTAATATTTTGATGTCAAATGCTTCCATCTCAAATTTCACGAAGATCAGAGCTCAATTGAAATATTAATTTAAAGTTTCAGTTTTGCTCAATCAGAGGAAAACCCACATAATATTTTGATGTCAAATGCTTCCATTTTAAATTTTATGAACATCAGAGCTCCTTTGAAATATTAATTTAAAGTTTCAATTTTACTCCCGGACGTAAAACGTGTCAAAAAAAGTTTCAAATTTGCACAATCAGAGGTAAACCCACCTAGTAATTTTATTTTGAATTCTTCCATTTTAAATTTTACGAACATCAGAGCTTGTTTGAAATATTAATTTAAACTTTCAATTTTCCTGAATGAGAGGAAAACCCACCTAATATTTTGATGTGAAATGCTTCTATTTTAAATTGGAAGAATTTGGACTCAAAATATTAATTTAAAGTTTCCACTATTAAGTTAAAGTTTTAGTTTTACACAATCAGAGGAAAACCCACCTAATATATTTAATGTCAAATGCTTCCATTTTAAATTTCACAAAGATCAGATCTTGTTTGAAATATTAATTTAAAGTTTCAATTTTTCTCAATCAGAAGAAAACCCACCTAATATTTTGATGTCAAATGCTTCCATTTTAAATTTCACAAAGATCTGAGCTTGTTTCAAATATTAATTTAAAGTTTCAATTTTGCTCTCGGCCGTAAAATGTGTCACAAAAATGTTTCAATTTTGCACAATCCGAGGTAAACCCACCTAATATTTTGATGTGAAATGCTTCTATTTTAAATTTGATGAACATCGGATCTTGTTTGAAATACTAATTTAAACTTTCAATTTTGCTAAATCAGAGGAAAACCCACCTAATATTTTGAGGTCAAAAGCTTCTATTTTAAATTGGAAGCATTTGACATCAAAATACTAATTTAAAGTTTTATTTTTACACAATCAGAGGAAAACCCACCTAATATTTTAATGTCAAATGCTTCCATTTTAAATTTCACAAAGATTAGATCTTGTTTGAAATATTAATTTAAAGTTTCAATTTTGCTCAATTAGAGGAAAACTCACCTAATATTTTGATGTCAAATGCTTCTATTTTAAATTTCACAGAGATCCGAGCACATTTGAAATATTAATTTCAAGTTTCAATTTTACACAATCAATGGAAAACCCACCTAATATTTCAAATGCTTCCAATTTAAATTTCATGAAGATCAGAGGTCTTTTGAAATATTAATTTAAAGTTTTGATTTTTTTCAATTAGAGGAAAACCCACCTAATATTTTGACGTCAAATGTTTCCATTTTAAATTTCACAAAGATAAGAGCTCGTTTGAAAAATGAATTTAAAGTTTCAATTTTTCTCTCAGACGTAAAACGTGTCACAAAAAAGTTTCAATTTTCCAAAATCAGAGGTAAACCCACCTAATATTTTGATGTCAAATGCTTCCATTTTAAATTTCACAAACATCGGAACTTGTTTGAAATATTAATTTAAACTTTCAATTTTTCTCAATCAAAGGAAAACCCACCTAATATTTTGATGTCAAATGCTTCTATTTTAAATTTCATTGAGATTTGAGCACGTTTGAAATATTAATTTCAAGTTTCAATTTTAAATAATCAGTGGAAAACCACCTAATATTTTGATGTTAAATGCTTCCAATTTAAATTTCACGAAGGCCAAAGCTTGTTTGAAATATTAATTGAAAGTTTTGATTTTGCTCAATCATAGGAAAACCCACCTAATATTTTGATGTCAAATGCTTCCATTTTAAATTTCAAAAAGACCTGAGCTCGTTTGTAATATTAATTTAAACTTTCAATTTTTTTCTCAGACGTAAAATGTGTCACAAAAAAGTTTCAATTTTACAAAATCAGAGGTAAACCCACCAAATATTTTGATGTCAAATGATTCCATTTTAAATTTCTCAAACATCAGAGCTCGTTTGAAATATTAATTTAAACTTTCAATTTTGCTCAATCAGAGGAAAACCCACCTAATATTTTGATGTCAAATGCTTCTATTTTAAATTGGAAGCATTTAACGTAAAAAAAATTGATTTAAAGTTCAAATATTAATTTAAAGTTTCAGTTTTACACAACCAGAGGAAAACACTCCTAATATTTTAATGTCAAAAGCTTCCATTTTAAATTTCACAAAGATCAGATCTTGTTTGAAATATTAATTTAAAGTTTCAATTTTGCTCAATCAGAGGAAAACCCACCTAATATTTTTATGTCAAATGCTTCTATTTTAAATATCACAGAGATCTGAGCCCGTCTGAAATTTTAATTTCAAGTTTCAATTTTACACAATCAGTGGAAAACACACCTAATATTTTGTTGTCAAATGCTTCCAATTTAGATTTTGCGAAGATCAAAGATCATTCAAAATATTAATTTATAGTTTCAATTTTTCTCAATCAGAGGAAAAGCCACCTAATATTTTAATGTCAAATGCTTCCATTTTAAATTTTCATAAAGATCAGAGCTCGTTTGAAATATTAATTTAAACTTTCAATTTTTCTCTAGGATATAAAATGTGTCAGAAAAAGTTTCAATTTTGACAATTAGAGGTAAACCTACCTAATATTTTGATGTCAAAAGCTTCCATTTTAAATTTCATGAGCATCGGAGCTCGTTTAAAATATTATTTTAAACTTTCAATTTTGCTCAATCAGAGGAAAACCCACCTAATATTTTGATGTCAAATGCTTCTATTTTAAATTTTATTGAGAAATACTGATTTGACATCCCTTTGATATACTTTGAATCCTTTGTATGAATCATAAGAAAGTAGTATTCTTACTCCTTATAGCCTAGCGACGGGTGCAAATGTTTCTCCATAGTCTATACCTTCTTCTTGTGCATACCCCTTGCATACTAGTATTGCTTTGTTCCTTGTGACTTCTCCATTCTTGTTCAGCTTATTCCTGAATATCCATTTTGTATTAATGACATTCTTGTCATCTAGTCTTGGAACAAGTGACCATGTTTTATTCTTCTCAATCTACTCAATCTCATCATTCATAGCACTTATCCATTCTTCATTATCTAGTGTAGCATTGACAGACTCTGGCTCAAACTCACAAATTAAACAATTTGAGGTTAAAGACTTACTTATTTTTCTTGTACCAACTTTCTTATCTCTTATGATCTGGATCTCTAGATGGTTCCTTCTTACATATCTTGCAAGTACAAGTATAGTTCTTTGTTTATCAGCTTGATCATTTTCCTAATAATCATTCTGTTCTTCATTACCTTGCACATTATCTTGATTATTATCTTGACTGTCAATAACAATAGTCTAACCGTCGATTGCAACATTTTGTTGTTCTAGGATTACGCACTATTTCTTGGGTAGAGTGTTGGGTTCTTCATAATATACAAACTTGTTGTAGTCCTCTGGTTCTTTTGTGCTTTCTAGCTCATTCTTTTTTGCAAACTCATCAATCTTTACATTTGCACTTTCAACTATTTTATTAGAGGCCTTGATAAGACATTTAAAATCCTTGTTTTTGGTAGAATACCCCAGAAAAATACCTTCATCACTTTTTTCATCAAGATTTCCATTTCTATCATCTTTTAAGACATACCATTGACTACCAAAGATCTTGAAGTAACTTACATTGGGTGTTTTACCATATCATAGCTCATAAGGTGTCTTCTTTGTGTCCTTCAATTATACTCTATTTAGTGTATAAACAATAGTGCTAACAGCTTCCCTCCAGAAGATTTGGGTGATGTCTTTTTCTATCATCAGTGTTCTTGCACAATCAACTATTGATCTGTTCCTTCTCTTAGCAATCCCATTTTGCTGTGGTGTTCTTGGTGTAGAAACCTATCTTTTTATACCATGCTCATTATAGAAATTAGTGAATTCATCTGATATAAACTCTCCTCCTTTATCTGATCTCAAACATTTCAAATCCTTACCACTTTGTTTTTCTACCATAGCCTTGTACCACTTAAACATCTTAAATGCTTTAGATTTATCTTATAGAAACATAACAGTCATCATTCTAGAGTAATCATCAACAAAGAGAAACATAACAGTCATCATTCTAGAGTAATCATCAACAAAGATAATAAAATATCTATCTCCATAATAGCTCTTTGTCCTCATAGGTCCACATAAATTTGTATGGACTAACTATAGAATATCATCAGATGTATGGGTTTTACTTTTGATACTAGACTTTGTCATTTTACCTTTTTGACAATTTTTTGCACATGATGATGTCTGGCTTTGCCATCATCGGTAAGCCTCTTACATTTCTTCTTCTGCTTATTTTTATCACATTGTCAAAATTCTCATGACACAATCTTTTGTGCCACAACCATATGTCTTCATTTATAGTCATTAAGAAAGTGGTGTTAGTATCATTCAGATAGAATAAGTTACCTTTAGTCTATTCACCGGTACCAATCAGTTTTCCTGATTCATTAAAGATCTTTGCCTTCTTGTTCTCAAATGCTACTTTGTGACCTGAATTATTCAGCTTGAGAAACACTCAACAGATTATAATTCAATCCTTTTACCCAATAAGCATTTTCACATTTAATCAGGTTATTCAACATTATAGTTCCTTTACGTTCAATCAGACAAGGTGTATCATTACCCATTCTTATTGTACCACCATTATAATACTCAAAATTATTAAACTTTTCTTTGTCGCCGGTCATGTGGTGAGTGTAACCACTATCTATAATCCAGATGTCATTCTTGCTAACCTTATATATGAGTGTAATTTCTACATACCTTTCATATTCATTTGAATCATCTTTCACAGCTACAAATACCATCTTGATGTCTTCATCAGGTTCGGTGTTAGTATATTCATCTTTGCAAGCAGCTAGGTAGCTAGCCTTCTTGCCTTTATCCTTGTAGTCTCAGGTATCTCTTCTTTCTGATTGTCGGTAACTTCTGTAATCCTTGTTATCACCTCTGTCAGATTTCTTCTCAAAAGACCTGTCATTACCTTTGTCATATTTTCTTCTATTAGGATATCTTACAGCAAAGTGTCCAATCTCTCTACAATTAAAGCATACAAGTGGTAACTTGCCTTTGTATTTACCTTTGCCTCTCTGCATTCTCCTTGCCATGAGTGCTTCTATTTCATCTAGATCTTCTTCTTCACT
>MU228205.1:436008-476755 GCA_018584345.1 Thuja plicata
AAGTTGTCTTTGTTCAACTTGGGCACATCTCGTCTGTTCATCTTGTGATCCTGACTTAGGTCTTGAAACCTTCCTTCTAAGCACACAAGCTCTAATACCAATTGTTAGTAATAACTGAGAGGGGGGGGGAGGGTGAATCAGGGGCCTCAAAAATTTTCCTTATTCTAACAACCAATCAAATAAACCTCATATTATTATTTCCCTTACAAGATGTATGCCCTGAAATAATTATAATAATGAACTGTCTGTCGATTTTCCTTTTCTAACCTTATTCTCGATTACCAATAAGTAGTGAAACTTATTTACCGACACTCAGTAAATATGTAGAGTATACCAATAAATCTAGAAATGCATATGTGAAATGTAAAATAGTAAAGTAATAAACCATACACACATAACACAAGGATTTTAATGTGGAAACATTGTTAAGGGAAAAAACACTGGGACCGGTACCCCAAATTTTCACTCTTCTAAAGTGAGCCCTGTTAGGAGCAAACACCGTTAAAGGTTACAAACACACTATTAGGTGTGACCTTGTTAGAGGGTTTTATACATAGAGGTTGTCATTTAGTATCGGACATCTCAGTTTGCTACCATCCTTGAATCAACCTCCTTCTTAGACTATCAATAGGCTTTAGGAAAATCTAGTGCTACTTTCATCAATCAACCTTTTTGGCACTCCTTGGGATGTACCTATATATATAGAAAACTGTTAAGTCCTTATCTATTAAGAGACTTGATGCTTCAATGGTTAAATTGAAACACAATGATCTATTTCTAATGCAACTTGAATTGCAGATTTTTAGATCTATTTAAGTACATTACCTCTCTGATCAATGCATCAATTCAATTCTTTGTGCTCCACTCTTTCTACTTTGTGATGCTGTGCTTCACTGCTCATCGATATCTATAGAATTCTTTAACTCTCCTTCAGCTTGATTGATTAGGACTGTATGAAGTTATCCTTCATCAGTTTCCCTTCAGCATCCTCTTTCTATTCACCCCCGTAAATGTGATTTGGAAATGAATTAAGCTTGTCTCTTATATAGACATAATATTCATTGATTCTTGGCATGAAAAATAATCCAACCAATCAGATTTAAAGCATAACTCCTAATTTATCTCATAGTTATCTTTATGCCAACTGTACAAATCTTCTTTAAATAAATTACTTAACTCTAGTAGAATAAAATAATGAAAATAATCAGTTAAGTCTATCTTTAGCTCTTGCCAGCAAGATATTTTGTCATTTTTTGAACTCTCTATTCTGTCAGTCAACTCTGTAGTTAGTTGTTGGTGACAACTTCCAGTTCCATTAGTGTGACTCCAGTCAGCTTCAGGATCTCCATCCATATGCCATCATTGGATTTTACTCATCGGGCAACTCTGTTCTCAGCTCGTCAGGCATCCTGTGATTTTACTTCGTTGGGCAATATTGTCTTCTGCTCATCAGGTATCACTGTGACTTTGGTTGTTTTCCTTTACCGATGGTGTGCACTCCATCGGTGTTATCTGTCACTTAGTGAATACTTGACTTTTATGCATTGCTGAAAGCATAATCTTTGTTTGACTGATTCTCTAAAGTCTTTGGCATTATATACATGACCGTACATATGATATCAAGTTGACATCAATGACAATACAAACCATTAACTGATTTAATGTATTGCATTATCTTCAACTTAACATTATCAAACATTTAATCAGTTACATGTCATCATCAAATGCTTCCATTTTAAATTTCATGAAGATCAGATCTCATTTGAAATATTAATATAAAATTTCAATTTTTCTCAATCAGAGGAAAACCCACCTAATATTTTGATGTCAAATGCTTCTATTTTAAATTTCACAGAGATCTAAGCTCATTTAAAATATTAATTTCAAGTTACAATTTAACACAATCAGTGGAAAACCCACCTAATATTTTGATGTCAAATGCTTCCAATTTAAATTCATGAAGATTGGAGCACGTTTGAAATATTAATTTAAAGTTTCAATTTTACTCAATCAAAGGAAAACCCATGTAATATTTTGATGTCAAATGCTTCCATTTTAGATTTCACAAAGATCTGAGCTTGTTTGAAATATTAATTTAAAGTTTCAATTTTGCTCCCAGACGTAAAATGTGTCACAAAAAAGTTTCAATTTTGCACAATCAGAGGTAAACCCACCTAATATTTTGATGTCAAATGCTTCCATTTTAAATTTCATGAACATTGGAGCTTATTTAAAATATTAATTTAAACTTTCAATTTTGCTCAATTAGAGGGAAACCCACCTAATATTTTGATGTCAAAGGCTTCTATTTTAAATTGGAAGCATTTGACTTCAAAATATTAATTTAAAATTTCATATATTAATTTAAAGTTTTAGTTTTACACAATCAAAGGAAAACCCACCTAATATTTTAATGTGAAATGCTTCCATTTTAAATTTCATGAATATCGGATCTCATTTGAAATATTAATTTCAAGTTTAAATTTTGCTCAATTAGAGGAAAACCCACCTAATATCTTGATGTCAAATGCTTCTATTTTAAATTTCACAGAGATCCGAGCTTGTTTAAAATATTAATTTCAAGTTTCAATTTTACACAATAAGTGGAAAACCATCCTAATATTTTGATGTCAAATGCTTCCAATTTAAATTTCACGAAGCTTGGAGCTCATTTGAAATATTAAATTAAAGTTTCAATTTTGCTCAATTAGAGGAAAACCCACCTAATATTTTGATGTCAAATGCTTCCATTTTAAATTTCACAAAGATCTAAGCTCGTTTGAAATATTAATTTAAAGTTTCAATTTTTCTCTAGGACGTAAAACATGTCACAAAAATGTTTCAATTTTGCACAATCAGAGGTAAATCCACCTAATATTTTGATGTCAAATGCTTCCATTTTAAATTTTATGAACATCGGAGCTCGTTTAAAATATTAATTTAAACTTTCAATTTTGCTCAATCACAGGAAAACCCACCTAATATTTTGATGTCAAATGCTTCTATTTTAAATTGGAAGCATTTGACATCAAAATATTAATTTAAAGTTTGAAATATTAATTTAAAGTTTCAATTTTACACAATAAGAGGAAAATAGACCTAATATTTTAATGTCAAATGCTTCCATTTTAAATTTCACAAAGATCAGACCTTGTTTGAAATATTAAATTAAAGTTTCAATTTTGCTTAATCAAAGGAAAATCCACCTAATATTTTGATGTCAAATGCTTCTATTTTAAATTTCATGGAGATCTGAGCTTGTTTGAAATATTAATTTCAAGTTTCAATTTTACACAATCAATGAAAAACCCACCTAGTATTTTGATGTCAAATGCTCCCAATTTAAATTTCACGAAGATCAGAGCTCGTTTGAAATATTAATTTAAAGTTACAATTTTGTTAAATCAGAGGAAAACTCACCAAATATTTTGATGTCAAATGCTTCCATTTTAAATTTCTTGAAGATTGGAGCTCATTTGAAACATTAATTTAAACTTTCAATTTTGCTCCCAGACGTAAAATGTGTCACAAAAAACTTTCAATTTTGCACAATCAGAGGTAAAGCCACCTAATATTTTGATTTCAAATGCTTCCATTTTAAATTTCCTGAACATCGGAGCTCATTTCAAATATTAAGTTAAACTTTCAATTTCTCTCAATCAGAGGAAAACCCACCTATTATTTTGATGTCAAATGATTCTATTTTAAATTGGAAGCATTTGACATCAAAATTTTAATTTAAAGTTTCAAGTATTAATTTAAAGTTTCAATTTTACACAATCAGAGGAAAACCAACGTAATAATTTAATGTGAAATGCTTCCATTTTAGATTTCACAAAGATTAGATCTCGTTTGAAATATTAATTTAAAGTTTCAATTTTGCTCAATCAGAGGAAAACCCACCTAAATTTTTTTATGTCAAATGCATCTATTTTAAATTTCATGGAGATCCGAGCTCATTTTAAATATTAATTTCAAGTTTCAATTTTACACAATCAACGGAAAACCCACCTAATATTTTGATGTCAAATGCTTCCAATTTAAATTTCACGAAGATCAAAGCCCGTTTGAAATATTAATTTGAAGTTTCAGTTTAACACAATCAGAGGAAAACCCACCTAATATTTTAATTTCAAATGCTTCCATTTTAAATTTCACAAAGATTGGATCTTGTTTGAAATATTAATTTAAAGTTTCAATTTTGCTCAATCAGAGGAAAACCCACCTAATATTTTGATGTCAAATGCTTCTATTTTATATTTCATGGAGATCCGAGCTCGTTTGAAATATTAATTTCAAGTTTCAATTTTACACAATAAGTGGAAAACCCACCTAATATTTTGATGTCAAATGCTTCCAATTTAAATTTCACAAAGATCAGAGCTCATTTGAAATATTAATTTAAAGTTTCTATTTTGCTCAATCAGAGGAAAACCCACCTAATATTTTGATGTCAAATGCTTCCATTTTAAATTTCAGGAACAACGGAGCTCATTTGAAATATTAATTTAAATTTTCAATTTTGCTCTCGTACGTAAAATGTGTCACAAAAAAGTTTCAATTTAGCACAATCAGAAGTAAACCCACCTAATATTTTGAAGTAAAATGCTTCCATTTTAAATTTCACGAACATCAGAGCTCATTTTAAATATTAATTTAAACTCTCAATTTTTCTCAATTAGAGGAAAACCTGGCTAATATTTTGATTCCAAATGCTTCTATTTTAAATTGGAAGCATTTGACATCAAAATATTAATTTCAAGTTTCAGTTTTACACAATCAAAGGAAAACCCACCTGATATTTTAATGTCAAATGCTTCCAATATTAATTTAAAGTTTCAATTTTTCTCAATTAGAGGAAAACCCACCTAATATTTTGATATTAAATGCTTCTATTTTAAATTTCATGGATATCCGAGCTTGTTTGAAATATTAATTTCAAGTTTCAATTTTACACAATCAGTAGAAAAACCATCTAATATTTTGATGTCAAATGCTTCCAATTTAAATTTAATGAAGATCGGAGCTCATTTTAAATATTAATTTAATGTTTCAATTTTGCTCAATCAGAGGAAAACCCACATAATATTTTGATATCAAATGCTTCTATTTTAAATTGGAAGCATTTGACGTCAAAATATTAATTTAAAGTTTCAAATATTAATTGAAAGTTTCAGTTTTACACAATCAGAGGAAAAACCACCTAATATTTTAATGTCAAATGCTTCCGTTTTGAATTTCACAAAGATCGGATCTCGTTTGAAATATTAATTTAAAGTTTCAATTTTGTTCAATCAGAGGAAAACCCACCTAATATTTTGATGTCAAATGCTTATAATTTAAATTTCATGGAGATCCGAGCTTGTTTGAAATATTAATTTCAAGTATCAATTTTACACAATCAGTGGAAAACCCACCTAATATTTTGATGTCAAATGCTTCCAATTTAAGTTTCACGAAGATCAGAGCTCATTTGAAATATTAATTTAAAGTTTCAATTTTGATTAATCAGAGGAAAAACCACCTAATACTTTGATGTCAAATGCTTCTATTCCAAATTTCATGGAGATCCGAGCTCTTTTGAAATATTAATTTCAAGTTTCAATTTTACACAATAAGTGGAAAACCCACCTAATATTTTGATGTAAAATGCTTCTAATTTAAATTTCATGAAGATCGGAGCTCGTTTAACATATTAATTTAAAGTTTCAATTTTTCTCTATCAGAGGAAAACCCACCTAATATTTTGATGTCAAATTCTTCCATTTTAAATTTCACTAAGATCAAAGCTCATTTGAAATATTAATTTAAACTTTCAATTTTGCTCCCAGACGTAAAATGTGTCACAAAAAAGTTTCAATTTTGCACAATCAGAGATAAACCCACCCAATATTTTGATGTCAAATGCTTCCATTTTAAATTTAATGAAGATCAAATATCATTTGAAATATTAATTTAAACTTTCAATTTTACTCCCGGACGTAAAATGTGTCACAAAAAAGTTTCACTTTTGCACAATTAGACGTAAAGCTGCCTTATATTTTAATGTCAAATGATTCCAATTTTAAAATTTTATGAAGATCTGATCTCATTTGAACTATTAATTTAAAGTTTCAATTTTGCTTAATCAAAGGAAAACCCACCTAATATTTTGATGTCAAATGCTTCTATTTTAAATTTCACAGAGATCCGAGCTTGTTTAAAATATTTATGACAAGTTCAATTTTACACAATCAGTGGAAAACCAACCTAACATTTTGATGTCAAAAGCTTCCAATTTAAATTTCACAAAGATCAGAGCTTGTTTGAAATATTAATTTAAAGTTTCAATTTTGCTTAATCAGAGGAAAACCCACCTAATATTTTGATATCAAATGCTTCCATTCTAAATTTAATGAAGATTGGATCTCATTTGAAATATTAATTTAAAGTTTCAATTTTTCTCAATCAGAGGAAATCCAACCTAATATTTTGATGTCAAATGCTTCTATTTTAAATTTCACAGAGATCCGAGCTTGTTTGAAATATTAATTTCAAGTTTCAATTTTACACAATCAGTGGAAAACCCACCTAATATTTTGTTCTCAAATGCTTCCAACTTAAATTTCATGAAGGTTAGAGCTCATTTGAAATATTAATTTAATGTTTCAATTTTTCTCGATCAGAGGAAAACCCACCTAATATTTTGATGTCGAATGCTTCCATTTTAAATTTCACCAACATCAGAGCTTGTTTGAAATATTTATTTAAACTTTCTATTTTTCTATATCAGAGGAAAACCCACCTAATATTTTGATGTCAAATGCTTTGATTTTAAATTGGAAGCATTTGACATTAAAATATTAATTTAAAGTTTCAATTTTACACAATCAAAGGAAAACCCACCTAATATTTTAATGTCAAAAGCTTCCATTTTAAATTTCATGAAGATTGGATCTTGTTTAAAATATTAATTTAAAGTTTTAATTTTTCTCAATCAAAGGAAAACCCACCTAAAATTTTGATGTCAAATGATTCTATTTTTAATTTCACGGAGATCTGAGCTCCTTTGAAATATTAATTTCAAATTTCAATTTTACACAATCAGTGGAAAACCCACCTAATATTTAGACGTCAAATGATTCCAATTTAAATTTTGCAAAGATCAGAGCTCATTTGAAATATTAATTTAAAGTTTCAATTTTTCTCAATTATAGGAAAACCCACCAAATATTTTAATGTGAAATGCTTCCATTTTAAATTTCACAAAGATCAGAGCTCGTTTGAAATATTAATTTAAACTTTAAATTTTTCTCACGGACGTAAAATGTGTCACAAAAAAGTTTTGATTTTAGACAATCAGAGGTAAACCCACCTAATATTTTCATGTTAAATGCTTCCATTTTAAATTTCATGAATATCAGAGCTCGTTTGAAATATTAATTTAAAATTTCAATTTTACTCAAAATATTAATTTAAAGTTTCACATATTAATTTATAGTTTCAATTTTACACAATCAGTGGAAAACCCACCTAGTATTTTGATGTCAAATGCTTCCAATTTAAATTTCACAAAGATTAGAGCTCGTTTGAAATATTAATTTAAAGTTTCAATTTTTCTCAATCAGAGGAAAAGCCACCTAATATTTTGATGTCAAATGCTTCCATTTTAAAATGGAAGCATTTGACATCAAAATATTAATTTAAAGTTTCAAATATTAATTTAAATTTTTAGTTTTACATAATCAAAGGAAAACCCACCTAATATTTTAATGTCAAATGCTTAAATTTTAAATTTCTTGAAGATCAGATCTTGTTTGAAATATTAATTTAAAGTTTCAATTTTTCTCAATCAGAGGAAAACCCACCTAATATTTTGATGTCAAATGCTTCCATTTTAAATTTCATAAAGATTCGAGCTCATTTGAAATATTAATTTCAAGTTTTAATTTTACACAATCAGTGGAAAATGCACCTAATATTTTTATGTCAAATGCTTCCAATTTAAATTTAACGAAGATCGGAGCTCGGTTGAAATATTAATTTAAAGTTTCAATTTTTCTCAACCATAGGAAAACCCACCTAATATTTTATTGTCAAATGCTTCGATTTTAAAAATCACGATGATTGGAGCTCGTTTGAAATATTAATTTAAATTTTAAATTTTTCTTCGAGACGTAAAATGTGTCACAAAAAGGTTTCAATTTTACAAAATCGGAGGTAAACCCACCTAATATTTTGATGTCAAATGCTTCCATGTTAAATTTCATGAATATCAGAGGTCATTTGAAATATTAATTTAAACTTTCAATTTTGCTTAATCAGAGGAAAACCCACCTTATATTTTGATGTCAAATCATTATATTTTAAATTGGAAGCATTTGACATCAAAATATTAATTTAAAGTTTTAGTTTTACACAATCACACGAAAACCCACCTAATATTTTAATGTCAAATGATTCCAATTTTAAATTCCACGAAGATCAGATCTCGTCTGAAATATTAATTTAAAGTTTCAATTTTGCTCAATGAGAGGACAACCCACCTAATATTTTGATTTCAAATTCTTCTATTTGAATTTCACAGAGATCCAAGCTTGTTTGAAATATTAATTTCAGGTTGTAATTTTACACAATGAGAGGAAAACCCACCTAATATTTTGATGTCAAATGCTTCCAATTTAAATTTGACGAAGATCAAAGCTCGTTTGAAATAATAATTTAAAGTTTCAATTTTTCTTGATCAGAGGAAAACCTGCCTAGTATTTTGATGTTAAATGCTTCCATTTTAAATTTCACGAAGATTGGAGCTTGTTTGAAATATTAAGTTAAAATTTCAATTTTGTTCCCTGAAGTAAAACATGTCACAAAAAAGTTTCAATTTTGCACAATCAGAGGTAAACCCCCCTAATATTTTGATGTCAAATGCTTCCATTTTAAATTTTGAGAACATCAAAGCTCGTTTGAAATATTAATTTCAAGTTTCAATTTTGCTCAATTAGAGGAAAACCCATCTAATATTTTGATGTCAAATGCTTCTATTTTAAATTGGAAGCATTTGACATAAAAATAAAAATTTAAATTTATAAATATTAATTTAAAGTTTCAGTTTTACACAATCAGAGGAAAACCCATCTAATATTTTAATGTCAAATGCTTCCATTTTAAATTTCACAAAGATTGGACCTTGATTGAAATATTAATTTAAAGTTTTAATTTTTCTTAATCAGAGGAAAACCCACCTAATATTTTGATGCCAAATGCTTCTATTTTCAATTTCACAAAGATCCAAGCTCGTTTGAAATATTAAATTCAACTTTCAATTTTACACAATCATTGGAAAACCCACCTAATATTTTGATGTCAAATGCTTCCAATTTAAATTTTACAAAGATTAGAGCTCGTTTGAAATATTAATTTAAAGTTTCAATTTTGCTCAATCAGAGGTAAATCCACCTAATATTTTGAAGTCAAATGTTTCCATTTTAAATTTCATGAAGATCTGAGCTTGTTTGAAATATTAATTTAAACTTTCAATTTTGCTCTCGGACGTAAAACGTGTCACAAAAAAGTTTCAATTTTGCACAATTAGAGGTAAACCCACCTAATATTTTGATGTCAAGTGCTTCCATTTTAAATCTCACCAACATCAAAGCTCGTTTGAAATATTAATTTAAACTTTCAGTTTTGCTCTATCAGAGGAAAACCCACCTAATATTTTGGTGTCAAATGCTTCTATTTTAAATTGAAAGCATTTGACATCAAAATATTAATTTAAAGTTTCAAATATTAATTTAAATTTTTAGTTTTACACAATAAAAGGAAAACCCACCTAATGTTTTAATGTCAAATGCTTCCATTTTAAATTTCATAAAGATATGATCTCGTTTGAAATATTAATTTAAAGTTTCAATTTTGCTCAATCACAGGAAAACCCACATAATGTTTTGATGGCAAATGCTTCTATTTTAAATTTCACGGAGATCCCAGCTCATTTGAAATATTAATTTCTAGTTTCAATTTTACACAATCAGTGGAAAACACACATAATATTTTGATGTCAAATGCTTCTAATTTAAATTTCATGAAGATCGGAGCTCATTTGAAATATTAATTTAAAGTTTCAATTTTGCTCAATCAGAGGAAAACTCACCTAATATTTTGTTTTCATATGCTTCTATTTTAAATTTCATGAAGATCGGGGCTTGTTTGAAATATTAATTTAAAGTTTTAATTTTTCTTCTGGACGTAAAATGTGTGACAAAAAAGTTTCAATTTTGCACAATCAGAGGAAAACCCACCTAATATTTTAATGTCAAGTGCTTCTATCTTAAATTGCAAGCATTTGACATCACAATATTAATTTAAAGTTTCAAATATTAATTTAATGTTTAATTTCTACAGAATCAGAGGAAAACCCACCTAATATTTTAATGTCAAATGCTTCCATTTTAAATTTCATGAAGATCGGATCTCGTTTAAAATATTAATTTAAAGTTTCAATTTTGGTCAATCAGAGGAAAACCCCGCTAACATTTTGATGTCAAATGCTTCTATTTCAAATTTCATGGAGATCCTAGCTCATTTGAAATATTAATTTCAAGTTTAAATTTTACACAATCATTGGAAAATGCACCTAATATTTTGATGTCAAATGCTTCCAATTTAAATTTCATGAAGATCGGATCTCGTTTGAAATATTAATTTAAAGTTTGAATTTTGCTGAATCAGAGGAAACCCCACCTAATATTTTGGTGTCAAATGCTTCCATTTTAAATTTCACAAATATCAAAGCTCTTTTGAAATATTAATTTAAACATTCAATTTTGCTCCCAGACGTAAAACATGTGAAAAAAAGGTTTCAATTTTGCACAATTAGAAGTAAACCCACCTAACACTTTGATGTCAAATGCTTCCATTTTAAACTTCACAAACATCGGAGCTTGTTTGAAATATTAATTTAAACTTTCAATTTTGCTCAATCAGAGGAAAACCCACCTAATATTTTGATGACAAATGCTTTTATTTTAAACTGGAAGCATTTGACATCAAAATACTAATTTAAAGTTTCAAATATTAATTCAATGTTTCAGTTTTACACAATCAGAGGAAAACCCACCTAATATTTTAATGTCAGATGCTTGCATTTTAAATTACACAAAGATAGGATCTCATTTGAAATATTAATTTAAATTTTCAATTTTGCTCAATTAGAGGAAAAACCACCTAATATTTTGATGTTAAATGCTTCTATTTTAAATTTCACGGAGATTCAAGCTTGTTTGAAATATTAATTTCAAGTTTCAATTTTACACAATCAGTGGAAAACCCACCTAATATTTTGGTGTCAAATGCTTCCAATTTAAATTTCTTGAAGATCGGAGCTCGTTTGAAATATTAATTTAAAGTTTCAATTTTTCTCAATCAAAGGAAAACCCACATAATATTTTGATGTCAATTACTTCCATTTTTAATTTCATGAAGATCAGAGCACGTTTGAAATACTAATTTAAAGTTTTAATTTCACTCCCGGATGTAAAATGTGTTAAAAAAAGTTATAATTTTGCACAATCAGAGGTAAACCCACCTAATATTTTGATGTCAAATGATTTTATTTTAAATTTTATGAACATCGAAGGTCGTTTGAAATATTAATTTAAACTTTCAATTTTTCTCAATCAGAGGAAAACCCACCTAATATTTTGATGTCAAATATTTCTATTTTAAATTGGAAGCATTTGATATCAAAATATTAATTTAAAATTTTAGTTTTTAAACAATCAGAGGAAAACCCACCTAATATTTTATTGTCAAATGCTTCCATTTTAAATTTCATGAAGATCAGATCTTTTTCGAAATATTAATTTAAAGTTTCAATTTTGCTCAATTAGAAAAAAACCAACCTAATATTTTGATGTCAAATACTTCTATTTTAAATTTTGCAGAGATCTGAGCTTGTTTGAAATATTAATTTCAAGTTTCAAATTTATATAATCAGTTTAAAACCCACCTAATATTTTGATGTCAAATGCTTCCAATTTAAATTTCATGAAGATCGGAGCTCATTTGAAATATTAATTTAAAGTTTAAATTTTGCTCAATCAGAGGAAAAACCACCTAATATTTTGATGTCAAGTGCTTCCATTTTAAATTTCATGAAGATCAGAGCTCATTTGAAATATTAATTTAAAGTTTGAATTTTGCTCCCAGAAGTAAAACGTGTCTCAAAAAAGTTTTAATTTTGCATAACCAGAGGTAAACCCACCTAATATTTTTATGTCAAATGCTTCCATTTTAAATTACATGAAAATTGGAGCTTGTTTGAAATATTAATTTAAACATTCAATTTTGCTCAATCTGAGGAAAACCCACTTAATATTTTGATGTCAAATGCTTGTATTTTAAATTGGAAGCATTTGACATCAAAATATTAATTTAAAGTTTCAAATATTAATTTAAAGTTTTCATTTTACACAATCAGAGGAAAACCCACCTAATATTTTAATATCAAATGCTTCCATTTTAAATTTCATGAAGATCGGATCTCATTTGAAATATTAATTGAAAGTTTCAATTTTGCTCAATCAGAGGAAAACCCACCTAACATTTTGACGTCAAATGCTTCTATTTTAAATTTCATGGAGATCCAAGCTCGTTTGAAATATTAATTTCAATTTTTAATTTTACACAATCAGTGGAAAACCCACCTAATATGTTGATGTCAAATGCTTCCATTTTAAATTTCATGAAGATCAGAGCTCGTTTGAAATATTATTATAAAATTTCAATTTTGCTCTCGGATGTAAAATGTGTCACAAAAAAGTTTCAATTTTGTACAATTAGAGGTAAATCAACCTAATATTTTGATGTCAAATTCTTCCATTTTAAATTTCACAAACATCGGAGCTCGTTTGAAATATTAATTTAAACTTTCAATTTTGCTCAATCAGAGGAAAACCCACCTAATATTTTGATGTCAAATGCTTTTATTTTAATTGGAAGCATTTGACATCAAAATATTAATTTAAAGTTAAAAATTAATTTAAAGTTTCAATTTTACACAATCAGAGGAAAACCCACTTAATATTTTTAATGTCAAATGCTTCCATTTTAAATTTCATGAAGATCAGATCTCGTTTGAAATATTAACTTAAAGTTTCAATTTAACACAATCAGTGGAAAACCCAGCTAATATTTTAATTTCAAATGCTTCCAATTTAAATGTCACGAAGATTGGAGCTCATTTGAAATATTAATTTAAACTTTCAATTTTGCTCAATTAGAGGAAAACCCGCCTAATATTTTGATGTCAAATGCTTCACTTTTAATTTTCATGAAGATCCGAGCTCGTTTAAAATATTAATTTACCATTTCAAATTTTCTCCCAAACGTCAAACGTATCACAAATAAGTTTCATATTTGCACAATTAGAGGAAAACCCACCTAATATTTTAATGTCAAATGCTTCCATTTTAAATTTCATGAAGATCGGATCTCGTTTGAAATATTAATTTAATGTTTCAATTTTGCTCAATCAGAGGAAAACCCACCTAATATTTTGACGTCAAATGCTTCATTTTTAAATTTAATGGAGAACCAAGCTCATTTGAAATATTAATTTCAAGTTTCAATTTTTCATAATCATTGGAAAACCCACTTAATATTTTGATTTCAAAATGCTTCCAATTTAAATTTCTCGAAGATCGGAGCTCATTTGAAATATTAATTTAAAGTTTCAATTTTTCTCAAATAGAGGAAAACCCACCTAGTATTTTGATGTCAATTGCTTCCATTTTAAATTTCACAAAGATCTGAGCTTGTTTGAAATATTAATTTAAAGTTTCAGTTTTGCTCCTGGATGTAAAATGTGTCACAAAAATTTTCAATTTTGCACAATCAGAGGTAAACCCACCTAATATTTGATGTCAAATGCTTCCATTTTAAATTTCATGAACATCGGAGCTCGTTTGAAATATTAATTTAAACTTTCAATTTTGCTCAATCAGAGGAAAATTCACCTAATATTTTGATGTCAAATGGTTCTATTTTAAATTTCACAGAGAGGAGAGCTCATTTGAAATATTAATTTCAAGCTTCAATTTTACACAATCAATGGAAAACCCACCTAATATTTTGATGTCAAATGCTTCCAATCTAAATTTTAGAAAGATCAGAGCTCGTTTGAAATATTAATTTAAAGTTTCAATTTTTCTCAATTAGAGGAAAACCCACCAAATATTTTGATGTCAAATGCTTCCATTTTAAATTTCATGAATATTTGAGCTCGTTTGAAATATTATTTTAAATTTTAAATTTTGCTCCCAAACATAAAACATGTCACAAAAAAGTTTTAGTTTTGCACAATCATAGGTAAACCCACCTAATATTTTGATGTCAAATGCTTCAAATTAAAATTTCACAAAATCAGAGCTTGTTTGAAATATTAATTTAAAGTTTCAATTTTTCTCAATAAGAGGAAAACCCACCTAATATTTTGATGTCAAATGCTTCCATTTTAAATTTCATGAAGATTTGAGCTTGTTTGAAATATTAATTTAAAGTTTCAATTTTGCTCCCGGACATAAAACATGTCACAAAAAAGTTTCAATTTTGCACAATAGAGGTAAACCCACCTAAGATTTTGATGTCAAATGCTTCCATTTAAATTTCATGAAGATCAGAGCTCATTTGAAATTTTAATTTAAACTTTCAATTTTGCACAATCATAGGAAAACCCACCTAATATTTTGATGTCAAATGCTTCCATTTTAAATTTCATGAAGATTTGAGCTCATTTGAAATATTAATTAAAATTTTCAATTTTACATAATTACAGGAAAACCCACCTAATATTTTAATTTCAAATGCTTCCATTTTAAAATTCATGATGATCGTATCTTTGAAATATTAATTTAAAGTTTCAATTTTCTCAATCAGATGAAAACCTAGCTAATATTTTTATGTCAAATGCTTTTATTTTAAATTTCGTGAAGATTTGAGCTCATTTGAAATATTAATTTCAAGTTTCAATTTTAGACAATCAGAGGAAAACCCACCTAATATTTTGATGTCAAATGCTTCCAACTTGAATTTCATGAAGATCAAAGCTCGTTCAAAATATTAATGTAAAGTTACAATTTTGCTCAATCAGAGGAAAACCCACTTAAAATTTTGGTGTCAAATGCATCCATTTTTTAGTTTTAGGAAGATTCAAGCTTGTTTGAAATATTAATTTAAAGTTTCAATTTTGTTCCCAGACGTAAAGTGTGTCCAAAAAAAATTTCAATTTTGCAAAATCAGAGGAAAACCCACCTTATATTTTGGTGTCAAATGCTTCCATTTTATATTTCACGAACATCAAATTTTGTTTGAAATATTAATTTAAACTTTCAATTTTGCTTAATCAGAGGAAAACCCAACTAATACTTTTATGTCAAATGCTTCTATTTTAAATTTTAGAAAGATCTGAGCTCGTATGAAATATTGATTTAAAGTTTTAGTTTTACACAAACAAAGGAAAACCACCTAATATTTTAATGTCAAATGATTCCATTTTAAATTTCACAAAGATCAGATCT
Organism: Thuja plicata; assembly: GCA_018584345.1. Taxonomy (NCBI): domain Eukaryota; kingdom Viridiplantae; phylum Streptophyta; class Pinopsida; order Cupressales; family Cupressaceae; genus Thuja; species Thuja plicata. The sequence continues at coordinate 451,566 of MU228205.1, forward strand.
CATTTGAAATATTAATTTAAAGTTTCAATTTTGGTCAATCAGAGGAAAACCCACCAAATATTTTGATGTCAAATGCTTCTATTTTAAATTTTACAAAGATTCGAGCTCGTTTTAAATTTTAATTTAAAGTTTCAATTTTACACAATCAGTGGAAAACCCACCTAATATTTTGATGTCGAATGCTTCAAATTTAAATTTCATGAAGATCGAAGCTTGTTTGAAATATTAATTTAAAGTTTTAATTTTGCTCAATAAGAGGAAAACCCACCTAATATTTTGATGTCAAATGCTTCCATTTTAAATTTCTTGAAGATTTGAGCTTGTTTGAAATATTAATTTAAAGTTTCAATTTTTCTCCTGGACATAAAACATGTCACAAAAAGTTTTAATTTTGTACAGTAGAGGTAAACCCACCTAATATTTTGATGTCAAATGCTTCCATTTAAATTTCATGAAGATCGGAGCTCATTTGAAATTTTAATTTAAACTTTCAATTTTGCACAATCAGAGGAAAACCCACCTAATATTTTTATATCAAATGCTTCCATTTTAAATTTCATGACGATCCGAGCTCGTTTGACATATTAATTTAAAGTTTCAGTTTTACACAATCAGAGGAAAACCCAAGTAATATTTTAATGTCAAATGCTTCCATTTTAAATTTCACGAAGATTGGATCTCGTTTGAAATATTAATTTAAAATTTCAATTTTGCTCAATTAGAGGAAAACCCAGCTAATATTTTGATGTCAAATGCTTCTATTTTAAAGTTCACAGAGATCCAAGCTCGTTTGAAATATTAACTTCAATTTTTAATTTAACATAATTAGTGTAAACCCACCTATTAGTTTGATGTAAAATGCTTCTAATTTAAAATTCATAAAGATCGGAGCTCATTTAAAAACTTAATTTAATTTTTCAATTTTTCTCAATTAGAGGGAAACCCACTGAATATTTTGATGTCAAATGCTTCCATTTTAAATTTCACGAAGATCAGAGCTTGTTTGAAATATTAATTTAAAGTTTCAATTTTTCTCATGGACGTAACGTGTGTCATAAAAAAGTTTCAATTTCTCACAATCAGAGGAAAACACACCTAATATTTTAATGTCAAATGCTTTCATTTTTAATTTCATGATCATTGGAGCTCATTTGAAATATTAATTTAAACTTTCAATTTTGCTCAATCAGAGGAAAACCCACCTAATATTTTAATGTCAAATGCATGTATTTTAAATTTCATGGAGATTCAAGCTCCTTTGAAATATTAATTTAAAGTTTCAGTTTTAGACAATCAGAGGAAAACCCACCTAATATTTTAATGTCAAATGCTTCCATTTTAAATTTCACAAAGATTGGATCTCATTTGAGATATTAATTTAAAGTTTCAATTTTTCTCAATTAGAAGAAAACCCACCTAATATTTTGATGTCAAATGCTTCAATTTTAAATTTCATGAAGATCTGAGCTCGTTTGAAATATTAATTTAAAGTTTCAATTTTGCTCCTAGAGGTAAAAAGCGTCACAAAAAAGTTTCAATTTTGCACAATTAGAGGTAAACCCACCTAATATTTTGATGTCAAGTGCTTCCAATTTAAATTTCATGAAGATCAGAGCTCGTTAGAAATATTAATTTAAAGTTTCAATTTTGCTCAATCAGAGGAAAACCCACCTAATATTTTGATCTTAAATGCATCAATTTTAAATTTCATGAAGATTCAAGCTCATTTTAAATATTAATATAAAGTTTCAATTTTTCTCCAAGACATAAAGTGTGTCACAAAAAAGTTTCAATTTTGCACAATCAGAGGAAAACACACCTAATATTTAGATGTAAAATGCTTCCATTTTAAATTTCACGAACATCGGAGCTCGTTTGAAATATTAATTTAAACTTTTAATTTTGCTCAATCAGAGGAAAACCCACCTAATATTTTGATGTCAAATGCTTCTATTTTAAATTTCATGGAGATCTAAGCTTGTATGAAATATTAATTTAAAGTTTCAGTTTTACACAATCAAAGGAAAACCCACCTAATATTTTAATGTCAAATGCTTCTATTTTAAATTTCACGAAGATCAGATCTCGTTTGAAATATTAAGTTAAAGTTTCAATTTTGCTCAATCAAAGGAAAGCCCACCTAGTAATTTGATGTAAAATGCTTCTATTTTAAATTTCAAGGAGATCCGAGCTCATTTGAAATATTAATTTCAAGTTTCAATTTTACACAATTAGTGAAAAACCCACCTAATATTTTGATGTCAAATGCTTCCAATTTAAATTTCATGAAGATTGGAGCTTGTTTGAAATATTAATTTAAACTTTCAAATTTTTTGCAATCAGAGTAAAGCCCACCTAATATTTTGATGTCAAATGCTTCTATTTTAAATTGGAAGCATTTGACATTAAAATATTAATTTAAAGTTTCAAATATTAATTTAAATTTTCAGTTTACACAATCAGAGGAAAGCCCACATAATATTTTAATGTCAAATGCTTCAATTTTAAATTTCATGAAGATCATATGTCGTTTGAAATATTAATATAAAGTTTCAATTTTGCTCAATTAGAGGAGACCCCAACTAATATTTTGATGTCAAATGCTTCTATTTTAAATTTCACGGAGATCTGAGCTCATTTGAATTATTAATGTCAATATTCAATTTAACACAATGAGTGGAAAACCCACTTAATATTTTGATGTCAAATGCTTCCAATTTAAATTTCATGAAGATCGAAGCTCGTTTGAAATACTAATTTAAAGTTGCAATTTTTTCTCAATTAGAGGAAAGCCCACCTAATATTTTGATGTCAAATGCTTCTATTTTCAATTGGAAGCATTTGACATCAAAATATTAATTTAAAGTTTTAGTTTTACACAATCAAAGGAAAACCCACCTAATATTTTAATGTCAAATGCTTCCATTTTAAATTTCACAAAGATCAGAGCTCGTTTGAAATATTTATTTAAAGTTCCAATATTGCTCAATCAGAGGAAAACTCACCTAATATTTTGATGTCAAATGCTTCTATTTTAAATTTCACAGAGATCTGAGCTCTTCTGAAATATTAATTTCAAGTTTCAATTTTATATAATCAGTGGAAAACTCGCCTAATATTTTGATGTCAAATGCTTCCAATTTAAATTTCACAAAGATCAGAGCTCATTTGAAATATTAATTTAAAGTTTCAATTTTGCCCAATAAAAGGAAAACCCACCTAATATTTTGATGTCAAATGTTTCCATTTTAAATTTCACGAAGATCTAAGCTTGTTTGAAATATTAATTTAAAGTTTCAATTTTGTTCTCAGACATAAAACGTGTGACAAAAAAGTTTCAATTTTGCAATATCAGAGGTAAACCCACCTAATATTTTGATGTCAAATGCTTCCATTTTAAATTTCATGAACATCGGAGCTCGTTTGAAATATTAATTTAAACTTTCAATTTTGCTCAATCAGAAAAAACCCACCTAATATTTTGATGTCAAATGCTTCTATTTTAAATTTAATGAAGATGCTCTATTAGAGGAAAACCCACGACATATTTTGATGTCAAATGCTTCTATTTTAAATTTCACAGAGATCTGAGCCTATTTGAAATATTAATTTCAAGTTTCAATTTTACACAATCTGTGGGAAACCCACCTAATATTTTGATGTTAAATGCTTCCAATTTAAATTTCAAGAAGATTGAATCTCATTTGAAATATTAATTTAAAGTTTCAATTTTTCTCAATCAGAGGAAAACCCACCTAATATTTGATGTCAAATGCTTCTATTTTAAATTTCATAGAGATCCAAGCTCGTTTCAAGTATTAATTTAAAATTTCAGTTTTACACAATCAAAGGAAAACCAACCTAATATTTTAATGTAAAATGCTTACATTTTAAATTCCACAAAGATCAGATCTCATTTGAAATATTAATTTAAAGTTCAATTTTGGTCACTGAGATGAAAACCCACCTAATGTTTTGATGTCAAATGCTTCTATTTTAAATTTCACGGAGATCCAAGCTCATTTTTTCAATTTTATAGAATCAGTGGAAAACCCACCTAATATTTTGATGTCAAATGCTTCCAATTTAAATTTCACAAAGATCAGAGCTTATTTGAAATATTAATTACAAGTTTTAATTTTTCTCAATCAGAGGAAAACCCACCTAATATTTTGATGTCAAATCCTTCCATTTTAAATTTCACCAAGATCTGAGCTAGTTTGAAATATTAATTTAAAGTTTCAATTTTTCTCCCAGACGTAAAATGTGTCACAAAAAAGTTTCAATTTTGCACAATCAAAGGTAAACCCACCTAATATTTTGATATCAAATGCTTCGATTTTAAATTTCTCAAAGATCGAAGCTCATTTGAAATATTAATTTAAACTTTCAAGTTTGCTTAATCAGAGGAAAACCCACCTAATATTTTGATGTCAAATGCTTCTATTTTAAATTGGAAGTATTTGACATCAAAATGTTTACTTAAAGTTTCAAATTTTAATTTAAAGTTTTAGTTTTACAAAATCAGAGGAAAACCCACCTAATATTTTAATGTCAAATGCTTCAATTTTAAATTTCATGAAGATCGAATCTCACTTGAAATATTAATTTAAAGTTTCAATTTTGTGCAATCAGAGGAAAACCCACCAAATATTTTGATGTCAAATGCTTCTATTTGAAATTTCACAGAGTTCCGAGCTCATTTGAAATTTTAATATTCAATGGAAAACCTGCCTAATATTCAGAGGAAAACCCACCTAATATTTTGATTTCAAATGCTTCCATTTTAAATTTCACGAAGATTTGAGCTCGTTTGAAATATTAATTTAAAGTTTCAATTTTGCTCTCGGAGGTAAAACTTGTCACAAAAAAGTTTCAGTTTTGCACAATCAGAGGTAAATCAACCTAATTTTTTGACGTCAAATCCTTGCATTTTAAATTTCATGAACATCAGAGCTTGTTTCAAATTTTAATTTAAACTTTCAATTTTGCTCAATTAGAGGAAAACCCGCCTAATATTTTGATGTCAAATGCTTCTATTTTAAATTGGAAGTATTTGACATCAAAATATTAATTTAAAGTTTCAAATATTAATTTAAAGTTTTAGTTTTACACAATCAGAGGAAAACCTACCTAATATTTTATTGTCAAATGCTTCCATTTTAAATTTCACAAAGATCAGATCTCATTTAAAATATTAATAATTTTTTTTTCAATTTTTCTATATCAGAGAAAAACCCACCAAATATTTTGATGTCAAAAGCTTCTATTTTAAATTTCACAGAGATCCGAGCTTGTTTGAAATATTAATTTCAAGTTCCAATTTTTTACAATCAGCGGGAAACCCACCTAAAATTTTAATGTTAAATGCTTCCAATTTAAATTTCAAGAAGATCAGAGCTCATTTGAAATATTAATTTAAAGTTTTAGTTTTTCTCTATTTTAAAATTCATGAAGATCAGAGCTCGTTTGAAATATTAATTTAAAGTTGCAAATTTTTCTCATTCAGAGGAAAGCCCACCTAATTTTTTGATGTCAAATGCTTCTATTTTAAATTTGAAGCATTTGACACCAAAATATTAATTAAAAGTTTCATTTTTACACAATCAAAGGAAAACCCACCTAATATTTTAATGTCAAATGCTTCCATTTTAAATTTTATGAAGATCGGAGCTCGTTTGAAATATTAATTTAAAGTTTCAATTTTGCTCAATCAGAGGAAAACCCACGTAATATTTTGATGTCAAATTATTCTATTTTAAATTTAATGAAGATGCTCTATCAGAGGAAAACCCACCCAATATTTTGATGTCAAATACTTCTATTTTAAATTTCACAGAGATCCAAGCCTGTTTGAAATATTAATTTGAAGTTTCAATTTTACACAATCTGTGGGAAACCCACCTTATATTTTGATGTTAAATGCTTCCAATTTAAATTTCAAGAAGATCGAATCTCGTTTGAAATATTAATTTAAGGTTTCAATTTTTCTCAATCAGAGGAAAACCCACCTAATATTTGATGTCAAATGCTTCTATTTTAAATTTCACAGAGATCCGAGCTCGTTTCAAGTATTAATTTCAAGTTTCAATTTTACACAATCAGTGGAAAACCCACCTAATATTTTGATATCAAATGCTTCCAATTTAAATTTCATGAAGATCGAAGCTTGTTTTAAATATTAATTTAAAGTTTCAATTTTTCTCAATCAGAAGAAAACCCTCCTAATATTTTGATGTCAAATGCTTCCATTTTAAACTTCACGAAGATCTGACCTCGTTAGAAATATTAATTTAAGGTTTGAATTTTGCTCCCAGATGTAAAACTTGTCACAAAAAAGTTTCAATTTTGCACAATCAGAGGTAAACCCACCTAATATTTTTAAGTCAAATCCTTGCATTTTTAATTTCATGAATATCAAAGCTTGTTTGAAATATTAATTTAAACTTTCAATTTTGCTCAATCAGAGGAAAACCCACCTAATATTTTGATGTCAAATGCTTCTATTTAAATTGGAAGTATTTGACATTAAAATATTAATTTAAAGTTTCAAATATAAATTTAAAGTTTCAGTTTTACACAAGTGAAGGAAAACCCACCTAATATTTTCAAATGCTTCCATTTTAAATTTAATGAAGATCGAAGCTCATTTGAAATATAAATTCAAAGTTTCAATTTTGCTCGCGGAAGTAAAATATGTCACAAAAAGTTTCAATTTTTCACAATCAGAGGTAAACCCAACTAACATTTTGATGTCAAAGACTTGCATTTTAAATTTAACAAACATCAAAGCTCGTTTCAAATATTAATTTAAACTTTCAATTTTGCTCAATCACAGGAAAACCCACCTAATATTTTGATGTCAAATACTTCTATTTTAAATTGGAGGAATTTGACATCAAAATATTAATTTAAAGTTTCAAATATTAATTTTAAGTTTTAGTTTACACAATCAGAAGATAACCCACCTAATATTTTAATATCAAAAGCTTCCATTTTAAATTTCACGAAGATCAGATCTCGTTTGAAATATTAATTTAAAGTTTCAATTTTGCTCAATCAGAGGAAAACCCACGTAATATTTTGATGTCAAATTCTTCTATTTTAAATTTCATGGAGATCCGAGATTGTTTGAAATATTAATTCCAAGTTTTAATTTTACAAAATCAGTGGAAAGCCCACCTAATATTTTGATGTCAAATGCTTGCAATTTAAATTTCATGAAGATTGGAGCTTGTTTGAAATATTAATTTAAAGTTTCAATTTTGCTCAATCAGAGGAAAACCCACCTAATATCTTGATGTCAAATGCTTCCATTTTAAATTTCACAAAGATCTGAGCTCATTTGAAATATTAATTTAAAGTTTTAATTTTGCTCCCAGACGTAAAATGTGTCACAAAAAAGTTTCAATTTTGCACAATCAGAGGTAAACCCACCTAATATTTTGATGTCAAATGCTTTCATTTTATACTTCACAAACATCAAAACTCGTTTGAAATATTAATTTAAACTTTCAATTTTGCTCAATAAGAGGAAAAGCCACCTAATATTTATATGTCAAATGCTTCTATTTTAAATTGGAAGCATTTGACATCAAAATATTAATTTAAAGTTTCAAATATTAATTTAAAGTTTCACTTTTACACAATCAAAGGAAAACCCACCTAATATTTTAATGTCAAATGCTTCCATTTTAAATTTCACGAAGATCTAATCTCGTTTGAAATATTAATTTAAAGTTTCAGTTTTACTCACTCAGAGGAAAACCCACCGAAGATTTTGATGTCAAATGCTTCTATTTTAAATTTCACGGAGATCCAAGTTCATTTCAAATATTAATTTCAAGTTTCAATTTTACACAATCAGTGAAAAACTCACCTAATATTTTGATGTCAAATGCTTCCAATTTAACTTTTATGAAGATCGGAGCTCGTTTGAAATGTTAATTTAAAGTTTCAATTTCTCTCAATCAGAGGAAAACCCACCTAATATTTTGATGTCAATTGCTTCCATTTTAAATTTCACAAAGATCTGAGCTCGTTTGAAATATTAATTTGAAGTTTCAATTTTTCTCCCGGACGTAAACTGTGTCCCAAAAAGATTCAATTTTGCATAATGAGAGGTATACCCACCTAATATTTTCATGTCAAATGCTTCCATTTTAAATTTCACAAATATCAGAGCTTGTTTGAAATATTAATTTAAACTTTCAATTTTTCTCAATCAGAGGAAAACCCACCTAATATTTTGTTTTCAAATGCTTCTATTTTAAATTGGAAGCATTTGGCATCAAAATATTAATTTAAAGTTTCATATATTAATTCAAAGTTTTAGTTTTACACAATCAGAGGAAAACCCACCTAATATTTTAATGTCAAATGCTTCCATTTTAAATTTAACGAAGATCGTATCTATTTTTGAAATATTAATTTAAAGTTTCAATTTTTCTCAGTCAGAGGAAAACCCACCTAATATTTTGATTGCAAATGTTTCTATTTTAAATTTTACGAAGATCCAAGTTTGTTTGAAAATTAATTTCTAGTTTCAATTTTACACAATAAGTGGAAAACCCACCTAATATTTTGATGTCAAATGCTTCCAATTTAAATTTCACGAAGATCGGAGCTCGTTTGAAATCTTAATTTAAAGTTTCAATTTTGCTCATTCTGATGAAAAGCCACCTAATATTTTGATTTCAAATGCTTCCATTTTAAATTTCACGAAGACCAGAGCTCGTTTGAAATATTAATTTAAACTTTCAATTTTCCTCCCGGACGTAAAACGTTTCCCAAAAAAGTTTCAATTTTTTACAATTAGAGGTAAACCCACCTAATATTTTGATGTCAAATGCTTCCATTTTAAATTTCATGAACATCGGAGCTTGTTTGAGATATTAATTCAAACTTTCAATTTTTCTCAATCATAGGAAAACCCACCTAATATTTTGACGTCAAATGCTTCTATTTTAAATTAGAAGCATTTGAGATCAAAATATTAATTTAAATTTTCAAATATTAATTTAAAGTTTTAGTTTTACACAATCAGAGAAAAACCCACCTAATATTTTAATGTCAAATGCTTCCATTTTAAATTTCACAAAGATCGGATCTCGTTTGAAATATTAATTTAAACTTTGAATTTTTCTCAATCAGAGGAAAACCCATCAATATTTTCATTTTAAATGATTCTATTTTAAATTTCATAGAGATCCAAGCTGATTTGAAATATTAATTTCAAGTTTCAATTTTACACAATCAGTTGAAACCCCACCTAATATTTTGATGTCAAATGCTTCCAATTTAAATTTCACGAAGATCGGAGCTTATTTGAAATATTAATTTAAAGTTTCAATTTTTTTCAATCAGAGGAAAACCCACCTAGTATTTTGATGTCAAATGCTTCCATTTTAAATTTCATGAAGGTCTGAGCTTGTTTGAAATATTATTTTAAAGTTTCAATTTTTCTTCCAAACGTAAAATGTATCACAAAAAAGTTTCAATTTTGGACAATCAGAGGTAAACCCACCTAATATTTTGATGTCAAATGCTTCCATTCTAAACTTAACGAACATCGGAGCTCATTTGAAATATTAATTTAAACTTTCAATTTTGCTCAATCAGAGGAAAACCCACCTAATATTTTGATGTCAAATGCTTCTATTTAAATTGGAAGCATTTGACATCAAAATATTAATTTAAAGTTTCAAATATTAATTTAATGTTTCAGTTTTACACAATCAGAGGAAAACCCACATAATATTTTAATGTGAAATGCTTCCATTTTAAATGTTGGGAAGATCAGATCTCGTTTGAAATATTAATTTAAAGTTTTAATTTTGCTCAATCAGAGGAAAACCCACCTAATATTTTGATGTCAAATGCTTCTATTTTAAATTTCATAGAGATCTGAGCTTGTTTGAAATATTAATTTCAAGTTGCAATTTTACACAATTAGTGGAAAACCCACATAATATTTTGATGTCAAATGCTTCCAATTTAAATTTCACAAAGATCAGAGCTCGTTTGAAATATTAATTTAAACTTTCAATTTTTCTCAATCAGAGGAAAACCCACCTAATATTTTGATGTCAAATGCTTCCATTTTAAATTTCACAAAGATCAGAGCTCTTTAGAAATATTAGTTTAAACTTTCAATTTTTCTCCCGGACGTAAAACGTGTCACAAAAAAGTTTGAATTTTCCACAATTAGAGGTAAACCCACCTGATATTTTGATGTCAAATGCTTCCATTTTACATTTCACGAATATCAGAGCCCATTTGAAATATTAATTTAAACTTTCAATTTTGCTCAATCAGAGGAAAACCCACCTAATATTTTGATATCAAATGCTTCTATTTTAAATTGGAAGCATTTGACATCAAAATATTAATTTAAATTTTCAAATATTAATTTAAAGTTTCAGTTTTACACAATCAGAGGAAAACCCACCTAATATCGTAATGTCAAATGCTTCCATTTTAAATTTCATGAAGATCGGATTTCTTTTGAAATATTAATTTAAAGTTTCAATTTTTCTCATTCATAGGAAAACCCACCTAATATTTTGATGTGAAATGCTTCTGTTTTAAATTTCACTGAGATCTGAGCTTGTTTGAAATATTAATTTCAAGTTTCAATTTGACGCAATCAGTGGAAAACCCACCTAATATTTTTAGGACAAATGCTTCAAATTTAAATTTCACAAAGATTGGAGCTCATTTGAAATATTAATTGAAAGTTTCAATTTTCTCAATCAGAGGAAAACCCACCTAATATTTTGATGTCAAATGCTTCCATTTTAAATTTCACGAAGATATGAGCTCTTTTGAAATATTAATTTAAAGTTTCAATTTTTCTCCCAAACGTAAAACGTGTCACAAAAAAGTTTCAATTTCGCACAATCAAAGGTAAACCCACCTAATGTTTTGATGTCAAATTCTTCTTGTTGAATACCTATTCTTAGTAATCTAGTATAACATGGGAATTGCCTTAAGGTTGTGGGATCTTTTTCTAACTGAGACAAGACGTCCAGGTTCTAGGCTAGTTCCTCTTGATATGTCACCCAAATTTGCTTCTTAACATAAAAATAAATTCTTGAGGGAAAAGGGATAGAAGGAATGCATTAAAGGGAAATGACCAAAAGAAAATTATCCTACTAGGTGATACACCGAAGTTAACTTGAATCATAACATATTATCTAATCTCAGCATGAAACCTAGGATCTAATAGAACACAACTTTCTAGATAGGTTTGTATAAGTATTTCATAGAGAGGTCTGAGATAAATAGAGGCTATTCAGGGAAAGAAGTAATTTCACAAACAATATCATATTCACTATAAATAGACATGGACTATGACCTGCAAAAAAAAATCCACTTCTACAACTAGGTATAGGAATGAGACAAAATGATAGGGGACTAAAGAATATCCACAAACTCATCTAAAATAGATCATCCAAAATAGTACAAAATATTGTAGAAAGAAAGAGGGCTCAGGAACTCTAATATTTCTCTAAAAAATCATTTAATATTTTCTAATTCAGTAAGACAAATTCAGACAAGAAAGCCCAGGGACAGAGAAAACGTCACAAAAAGCCTTTGCAATATCTAAATATAAATGAAAGATTACAGACTGTAAAAGTTAGAGGGCAAAAAAAATGCAACGGATAACTTGTAAGCATGGAAAACTCTAAGCTCTAAAAGCTCCCAAAACTGATATATATACTCACCAACACATAGGCTTGGAGTCCCAAAAATGATTAGGTTTCCATTACAATATGTTTACTTTGAACAACATAAATGCTAACTATCCCATCTATCAGAAGAAACTTCTGAGATTATCTATCAAAGATCAGTACATCTTATAAAAGCAGCTTTGTCATAATGAAAATCTTTGAGAAAGCGTGGTGAATCTGATATGAAAGAAGACCAGTCAAAATACATGCAATGAGACCTGATTAGGAAGCCTTGTTTGGGTCGATTTGGCCTTTACTATTCATAGAGAATATTGCCAGAAATCAGATTACCCCTTTGGAAAAAGATGACTTAACCCTTACTCCTCCTGGAAATTGCCCCTTACCTATCTAACCTCTGCCAGTCAGCTGCCATTACTGTTTAAATATGATTTGTAAAGAAATTTTGAATTTAAAATATAAAAAATGGTCATGTGGCGTCATCCTTTTCTTTTATCAGGCGGCCGAGGTTAAGAACTTGTTTCCTTTTAAATGAGAACCTTCAAATCATCTTTTCTTTGTCTTTGACCTACTTAGCTTGAGCTATTTTTCTACCCTTAACTACCAGTCGACCGCAATTATATTTGCCTTTTAAGTCACCAGGTTTCTTGATTTTTCATTAACCATAGCATAGATCTAGCAACCCCATGACTGTCATAGATCTTGGATTTGATCAAACAATAGTCGCTAGATCTCCTGATCATTTATGGAACATACCCTTTGTCTTTGATACCTATTCACTAAAGGCAATCTCCTTATCACATGAACATTTGGCATATTTGCACCTTGACTGGTGATCCCCGACTGACCATGAAGGCTTGGGTCCATGCTACCACTTGTCAACCTTGCATTAGTTTCTATTTTCTTGATCATCTCTAACAATGCGCCAACTATATTTCCACATTAGACATCCTTTATTTTTGAATTAAGAGACTACACGACTATCCCTTTAGTTGCATAATTGGGAGAAATGCTTGACCTTTTGACTGAGATCTGGCAATTACCCGACCATCGTTGATCCCTTCATTCTTTATCTTATGATATTCAGGGTAAACCCTAATTTATATCATGACTTGGCAACCAAAGGGGAAACACTAACCTATCATAGACTAAAGTTTGACCATGGTTTAGGAAGTATAAAGGGTCACAAGATCTCATGAAGATTTGCCAACTGAAGGTTTAGACAAGCGATAACCTGACTAAGGTATTAGTTGCATAATCGCATGAAGTAAAAGAGTAAACATAGAATATGAAGTGATAACGCGACTGACCAATGGGAGCTAAAAGGCACATGGGAAACTTAGCATTTTAAGTGACTGAAAAGGTAATGACAAAACATAAGATAGCTAGGGTTTTCATTACAACGGTCACTTTTTTCAAATTGTAATAGTCATCCCTTCCAAATTTTAAGGGTTTCTCAAAGTAGAGACATAAAGGACACAGAGAAAGGAGGAAAGGTCATAAAGAAATACCTTTGGCATAGGCTGGGCTCTACCCTTGTGGAAGCCTCATTTAATCCCACCTATCCAAATTTGAATAGTCATGAAAAATTGGATAATATTTTGGCAATTTCTGTTCGATGTTTTCCTACTAAACATAGAAACTAGTGGCCTCTAAAAAATTCCATTGGGCATGGAGTCATTTATGTGAACAAAACCTTCTTTTGACAGAGAAACAGATCTGAAGCAAAACTTATGTGTGTGGGCACTTCTTGAAAAGCTGGAAAGTTTGACTAGAAAGCTTTGAAAGAAAGCAAGAAATCTAATCTACCCTAAGCTAACCAGTGAAATAGAATTGGTTAAACAAAACCATTAACTGGATTGCTAAATTAGCTACCTTTTCTAATTAAAACACTTTGTAGTACATGCATAAGGACAATTACAAGTATATGAGGCATGTATAGATTTGTCAAACAATAATAAGCTTCCTCTAAAAAAATGAGATCGAATTCACTTACCTCAATCTGATCATGTGAAGGTACCTCATCAAACTCCATTTGGGCTAGGTATCTGATAGGGCAGCCCCTTGAGATTTTGAAGGTAGAAACCTTCTTGCTAGCATCTTCCTTTTCTTCATAGTTGTCCTCTTTCACTATGGAAAGCCATGTCATCTCATCCTTAATGGTCAAAAAACTGTCATCCTCTTCCTTCAAACCGGCCAAAATCTCATCAAAGCTATCAAGATCCTGAAGATCTAAAATTGGCTCCAAATTTTTCTTAGGTGGCAGACCCCTCAAAAGAGAGAAATCCAAAAATGGATCCTCTGCATCAGGCACACAACTTTGAAATCCCACTCCAAGGAATAGGGGTTCATCATTTAGCCCTTCACAAAAAATTCCTATGATCTCTGAAAAATCATACTCTTCAAAGCCTTTGTCAATGTTCTCCTCTTGCTGCTACAAATTTGCAGGGGTAGTTATGAAAATAACTTCATCATCTTTCTCAACAAAATTAGGCAGCTCATCCACCAAGGTCATATCATCTCCTTTGGTATACACCATCTGCTGATGTTGCACCTTTTTCCCTAACTAATGTTTAGTCATAAGAAATGACATAGACTCTGCTTCCTCACCAATAAAGATGGGCAGCTCCTCAAATAGTTTCACCAAGATATCAACCTAAATATCCATCTCTAACCTCTTAGTTTTATGTCCAAGTTCATTATAGTCCTCACTGAGCTATGAAGTTTTTGACCTCATCTCTTTCACATCATCATAGAGAAGCTCATCTACCACAAGATCCTACCCTAATAATAAGCTAGCACCCTTGCAAAGGCTTGGAATTTGACAACCAGGATGTAGAGATGGCCATTTCCATAGAGGTTCATCACCCTGAGAGACAATAGAGATCTCTTGGGATGAATCATTTCCCTAGACAAACTGCCCCTGCAGATTAGTGGACTAATTTTCAATCATAGGTTCTTGGAAATAAGCCCTTGCCTTGAATCTTGGAATATGTAGTTGAGGAGGCTTAAGGAAAGGCATAGAAGGCATATCTGCCCTGAGTCTTGGTAATTCAAAGACTGCACAACCTTGGTGCTGCTCCTTTGCGGCCACCCTTGTTGCAACCACCTCTCAAGTTTGTTGATGTTCAAGAGGTGGCTACAAGTGCTCTGTTGGCTTATGTGCTTCAAGAAGATCCTTGAATCTTGGAAATTAATGCCTCGCAAGTTCCTCATGTGTAGGGTGTGGGAGAAAATGAGCCCACCAACTTGGAATCTTAGGCCTAAGGGGTCCCCTTTCAGCAATTTGAGCTTTCAACTTTGTTGACATAATTTCATCTTGGCGATTAAGCTCCTCTTCAAATTGCTTCCCTTGAAGCATCCCAATCTTAGGGATATATGCTTCCAAGGTCATTTCTTCATGGTAGGGGTTTGAACCTTAAAAATAGCCTTGAGTTTCCATATCTTGCTACAAATTTTTTTATCTCAGATATTTTCTTGATCATGTCAAGCGCTTTAGCCTTTATCTTTTCTTGTTCTCTCATAAAATCTGAGGTCTGAGGCTGATGCCAAGTGGGATAAGAAGGGGGGTGGGAGGTAAGTGTGGTGAGCTAACTACCTATGCATTAGCATCTCTTTTTGTGCCTTTAGTGCCCATGGTCATTCTGTTTGGAGGGCTTGCTCATAATCTCTCACAAGAGCATAATCACTTGGGTCATGTTGGATATATTTGTGGCCCTGTATAGTTTGGAAGCTTGGGGTAAAAGTAGGCCTTGGAGGGCTTTGGTATGGCTGATGACTAGCCCACTAAATATTATTATCATAATAAGGAGAGTAACCTAACTATCCATAGTAACTTGACATGTCTACTCATATAGTTAGCTGGAATTTTAAAATATATAAAAAGTTGGAAAATACAAACACTTTGATCTTTGAAACTAGTAGACCTTTGGAGTCACCAGATATGTAGCCAAATGACCTCTTCTAGGCTTGAGTCATGTCATCAGCATATCAATGATAGCAAGACTTGCAAGATAAAATTATTTATAGAGTCCCACCGGGCGTGCCAGAATTGTTATCTAGTAGACAAGGTGGGGTGTGCTAAAAATGACCACTTCCTAGTCTGTATTTGATCCTAAAACCAATATGCTCTTAGAGAGATGAACTTACTACTTTTATCTCTGAGTCCCACCAGGCGTGCTAGAACTATTGAACACCTAGATTTGCACCGTTACCCAAGCTCTCATAGTCTTGGTAATCTAGTGTAACATGGGAATTTTCTCAAGGTTGTGGGACCTTTTGCTAACTGAGACAAGACCTCTAGGTTCTAGGCTGGTTCCTCTTGATAAGTCACCCAAATTTTCTTCTTAACATAAAAATAAATTCTTGAGGGAAAAGGGATAGAAGGAATGCATGAAAGGGAAATGACTGAAAGAAAATTATCCTACTAGGTGATACACCAAAGTTAACTTGAATCATAACATATTAACTAATCTCAACATGAAACCTTGGATCTAATAGAACACAACTTTATAGATAGGCTTGCATAAGTATTTCATAGAGAGGTCTGAGATAAATAGAGGCTATTCATGAAAAGAAGTAATTTCACAAACAATAGCATATTCACTATCAATAGACATGGACTATGACTTGCAAACAAACATCCACTTCTACAACTAGGTACAGGAATGAGACAAAATGATAGGGGACTGAAGAATATACACAAACTCATCTAAATCAGATCATCCACAATAGTACACAATATTGCAAAAAGAAAGAGGGCTCAGGAACTCCAATATTTCTCTAAAAAATCATTCAATATTTTCTAATTTAGTAAGAGAAATTTAGACACGAAAGCCCAGGGACAGAGAAAATGCCACAAAAATCCTTTGCAATATCTAAATATCAATGAAAGATTACAGACTATAAAAGTTAGAGGGCATAAAAAATGCCACGGATAACTTATAAGAAAGGAAAACTCTGAGCTCTAAAAGCTCCCAAAAATAATATATATACTGCCCAACACACAGGCTTGGAGTCCCAAAAATGATTAGGGTTCCATTAAAATATTTTTACTTTGAACAACAAAAACCCTAAGTGTCCAATCTGCCAGAAGAAACTTCTGAGATTATCTATCAAAGATTAGATACATCTTTGAAAAGTAGCTTTGTCATAATGAAAATCTCTGAGAAAGGGTCATGAATCTGATATGAAAGAAGACCAGTTGAAATACATGTAATGAGATCTAATTAGGAAGCCTTATTTGGGTCAATTTGGCCTTTACTATTTGCAGATAATATTTCCAGAAATTAGATTGCCCCTTTGAAAAAAGATGACTTAACCCTTACTCCTCTTGAAAGGTTGCCCCTTATCTATCTAACCTCTGCCAGTCAGCTGCCATTACTATTTAAATTTGATCTGCAAAGATATTTTGAATTTAAAATATAAAAAATAGTCATGTGGTACCATCCTTTTCTTTTATCGGGCGGCCGAGGTTAAGACCTTGTTTCCTTTTAAATGAGAACCTTCGGATAATATTTTCTTTGTCTTTGACCTGCTTAGCCTATGTTGTGTCCCTACCCTTAATTTCCAGCCGACCCTAGTTATCTTTTCCTTTTAAGTCACCAGGTCTCCTGAGTTTTCATTAACCATAGCATAGAAATAGCAACCCCATGACTATCGTAGATCTTGGCTTTGATCGAACATCAGTCGCTAGATCTCCCGATCATTTATGGAATATACCCTTTGTCTTCGAGACCTAGAAACTAAAGGAAATCACCTTATTACATGAACATTTGGCCTATTCTCACCTTGACTAGCGATCCTCAACTGACCATGAAGGCTCAGGTCCATGTTGTCAATTGTTAACCTTGCATTGGTTTCTGTTTTCTTGATTAGCTCTGACAATGCGCCAACTGTATTGCCACATTAGACATCCTTTATTTTTGAATTAAAAGAATACACAACTATCCCTTCAGTCGCATAATCAGGAGACATGCTTGACCTTTTGACTGAGATCTGGTGATTACCTGACCATCATTGATCCCTTCATTCTTCATCTAACAGCCCTCCCTTAATCTCATGACATTCAGGGTAAACCCTAATTTATATCGAGACTTGGTGACCAAAGGGGAAACACTAACCTATCACAAAATAAAGTTTGATCATGGATTAGGAAGTGTAAAGGGTCACAGGATCTCATGAATATTTTTCAACTCAAGGTTTAGACAAGTGATAACCCAACTGAGGTATTAGTCGCTTAATTGTGTGAAGTAAAAGAGTAAACACAGAATGTGAAGTGATACCGTGACTGAACAAAGGGAGCTAAAAGGCACATGAGAAAATCAACATTTAAAGTGACCAAAAAGGTAATGACAAAACATAAGATAGCTAGGGTTTTCATTAGCACGGTCACTTTTTTCAAATTGTAACAGTCATTCCTTCCAAATTTTAAGGATTTCTGAGAGCAGAGACATAAAGGACATAGAGAAAGGAGGGAAGGTCACAAAGACATACCTTTGGCATAAGTTGGGCTCTACCCTTGTGGGAGCCTCATTTAACCCCACCTGTCCAAATTTGAATAGTCATGAAAAATTAGATAACACTTCCATTTTAAATTTCACAAATATCAGAGCTTGTTTGAAATATTAATTTAAACTTTCAATTTTGATCAATCAGAGGAAAACCCACCTAATATTTTGATGTGAAATGCTTCTATTTTAAATTGGAAACATTTGACATCAAAATATTAATTTAAAGTTTCCAATATTAATTTAAAGTATCAGTTTTACACAATCAGAGGAAAACCCACCTAATATTTTAATGCCAATTTCTTCCATTTTAAATTTCATGAAGACCAGATCTCGTTTGAAATATTTATTTAAAGCTTCAATTTTGCTTAATCAAAGGAAAAACCACCTAATATTTTGATGTCAAATTCTTCTATTTTAAATTTCACAGAGATCTGAGCTCTTTTGAAATATTAATTTCAAGTTTCAATTTTATACAATCAGTGGAAAATCCACCTAATATTTTGATGTCAAATGCTTCCAATTTAAATTTCACAAAGATCATAGCTCGTTTGAAATATTAATTTAAAGTTTCAATTTTTCTCAATCAAAGCTAAACCCACCTAATATTTTGATGTCAAATGCTTCTATTTTAAATTTCACAAAGATCAGAGCTCGTTTGAAATATTAATTTAAAATTTCAATTTTGCTCCACGATGTAAAACATCTCACAAAAAAGTTTCAATTATGCATAATCAGAGGTAAACCCACCTAATACTTTGATGTCAAATACTTCCATTTTAAATTTCATGAACATCAGAGCTTGTTTGAAATATTAATTTAAACTTTCAATTTTACTCAATTAGAGGAAAACCCACCTAATATTTTGAAGTCAAATGCTTCTATTTTAAATTGGAAGAATTTGACATAAAAATATTAATTTAAAGTTTCAATTTTACACAATCAGAGGAAAACCCACCTAATATTTTTATATCAAATGCTTCCATTTTTAATTTGAAGAAGATCGGATCTTGTTTGAAATATTAATTTAAAGTTTCAATTTTTCCCAATCAAAGGAAAACACACCTAATATTTTGATGTCAAATGCTTCCATTTTAAATTTTACGAAGATCGGAGCTCATTTGAAATATTAATTTAAAGTTTCAATTTTTCTAAATGAGTCAAAAACCCAACTAATATTTTGATGTCAAATGCTTCCATTTTAAATTTTATGAAGATCGGAGCTCATTTGAAATATTAATTTAAAGTTTCAATTTTGTTCCCGATTGTAAAATGTGTCACAAAAAAGTTTCAATTTTACACAATCAGAGGTAAACCCACCTAATATTTTGATGTCAAATGCTTCCATTTTAAATTTCACAAACATCAGAGCTCGTTTAAAATATTATTTTAAACTTTCAATTTTGCTCAATCAGAGGAAAACCCACCTAATATTTTGATGTCAAATGCTTCTATTTTAAATTGGAAGAATTTAACATCAAAATATTAATTTAAAGTTTTAGTTTTATACAATCAGAGGAAACCTCACCTAATATTTTAATGCCAAATGCTTTCATTTTAAATTTCACGAAGATCAGATCTTGTCTGAAATATTAATGTAAAGTTTCAATTTTGCTCAATCTGAGGAAAACCCACCTAATATTTTGATGTCAAATGCTTCTATTTTAAATTTCACGGAGATCCAAGCTCATTTGAAATATTAATTTAAAGTTTCAATTTTACACAATCAGTGGAAAACCCACCTAATATTTTGATGTCAGATGCTTCCAAATTAAATTTCACAAAGATCGGAACTCGTTTGAAATATTAATTTAAAGTTTCAATTTTTCTCATTCAGAGGAAAATGCACCTAATATTTTGGTGTCAAATGCTTCCATTTTACATTTCATGAAGATCGGAGCTCATTTGAAGTATTAATTTAAAGTTTCAATTTTTCTCCCGGATGTAAAATGTGTCACAAAAAGTTTCAATTTTGCACAATCAGAGGTAAACCCACCTAATATTTTGATGTAAAATGCTTCTATTTTAAATTGGAATAATTTTACATTAAAATATTAATTTTAAATTTTTAATATTAATTTAAAGTTTCAGTTTTACACAATAAGAGGAAAACCCACCTAATAATTTAATGTCAAATTCTTCCATTGTAAATTTCACAAAGATTGGATCTCGTTTCAAATATTAATTTAAAGTTTCCATTTTTTCTCAATCAATCGAAAACCCAGATAATATTTTGATGTCAAATGCTTCTATTTTAAATTTCATGGAGAACCGAGCTCGTTTGAAATATTAATTTCAAGTTTTAATTTTACACAATCAGTGGAAAACCCACCTAATATTTTGATATCAAATGCTTCCAATTTATATTTCACGAAGATCATTTAAAATATTAATTTAAAGTTTCAATGTTTCTCAATTGGAGGAAAACCCACCTTATATTTTGATGTCAAAAGCTTCCATTTTAAATTTCACGATGATCGGAGCTCGTTTGAAATACTAATTTAAACTTTCAATTTTTCTCCCGGGCATAAAATGTGTCACAAAAAAGTTTCAGCTTTGCACAATCAGAGGTAAACCCACTTAATATTTTTATGTCAAATGGTTCCATTTTAAATTTCATGAACATCGAAGCTCGTTTGAAATTTTAATTTGAACTTTCAATTTTTCTCAATCAGAGGAAAACCGACCTAATATTTTGATGTCAAATGCTTCTATTTTCAATTGGAAGCATTTGACATCAAAATATTAATTTAAAGTTTCAAATATTAATTTAAAGTTTCAATTTTACACAATCAGAAGAAAACCCACCTAATATTTTAATGTCAAATACTTCCATTTTATATTTCACAAAGATCAGATCTCGTTTGAAATATTAGTTTTAAGTTTCAATTTTGCTCAATCAGAGGAAAACCCACCTAATATTTTGATGTTAAATGCTTCTATTTTAAATTTCATAGAGATCCAAGCTCATTTGAAATATTAATTTCAAGTTTTAATTTTACATAATCAATGGAAAACCCACCTAATATTTTGATGTCAAATGCTTCCAATTAAAATTTCATGAAGATCAGAGCTCATTTGAAATTTTAATTTAAAGTTTCAATTTTTCTCAATCAGAGGAAAACCCACCTAATATTTTGATGTCAAATGCTTCCATTTTAAATTTCACGAAGATCTGAGCTCGTTTGAAATGTTAATTTAAAGTTTTAATTTTGCTACCGGATGTAAAATGTGTCACAAAAAATTTTCAATTTTGCCTAATCAGAGGTAAACCTACCTAATATTTTGATGTCAAATGCTTCTATTTTAAATTGGAAGCATTTGACATCAAAATATTAATTTAAAGTTTTAGTTTTACACAATCAGAGGAAAACCCACCTAATATTTTAATGTCAAATGCTTCCATTTTAAATTTCACAAAGATTGGATCTCATTTGAAATATTAATTTAAATTTTTTTAATTTTGCTCAATCAGAGGAAAACCCGCCTAATATTTTGATGTGAAATGCTTCTATTTTAAATTTCACGGAGATCAGAGCTTGTTTGAAATATTAATTTCAAGTTTCAATTTGACACAATCAGTGGAAAACCCACCTAATATTTTGATGTCAGATGGTTCCAATTTAAATTTCACAAAGATCAGAGCTCATTTGAAATATTAATTTGAAGTTTCAATTTTTCTCCTAGACGTAAAACGTGTCACAAAAAAGTTTCAATTTTGCGCAATCAGAGGTAAACCCAACTAATATTTTGATGTCAAATGCTTCCATTTTAAATTTAAAGAACATCAAAGCTCGTTTGAAATATAAATTTAAAATTTCACTCTTTCTCAATCAGAGGAAAATCCACTGAATATTTTGATATCAAATGCTTCTATCTTGAAATTGGAATCATTTTACATTAAAATATTAATTTTAAATTTTAAATATTAATTTAAACTTTCAATTTTGCTCAATCAGAGGAAAACCCACCTAATATTTTGATTTGAAATGCTTCTATTTTAAATTTCATAGAGATCCAAGCTTGTTTGAAATATTAATTTCAAGCTTCAATTTGACAAAATCAATGGAAAACCCATCTAATATTTTGATGTCAAATGCTTCCAATTTAAATTTCACAAGGGTCGGAGCTCGTTTGAAATATTAATTTAAAGTTTCAATTTTGCTCAATCAGAGGAAAACCCACCTAATATTTTGATGTCAAATGCTTCTATTTTAAGTTGGAAGCATTTGACATCAAAATATTAATTTAAAGTTTCAAATATTAGTTTAATGTTTCAGTTTTACACAATCAGAGGAAAACCCACCTTATATTTTAGTGTCAAATGCTTCCATTTTGAATTTCATGAAGGTTGGATCTCGTTTGAAATATTAATTTAAAGTTTCAATTTTTCTCAATCAGAGGAAAACCCAGGTAATATTTTGATTTCAAATGGTTCTATTTTAAATTTCATAGAGATCCGAGCTTGTTTGAAATATCAATTTCAAGTTTCAATTTTACACATTCAGTGGAAACCCACGTAATATTTTGATGTCGAATGCTTCAAATTTAAATTTCATGAAGATCAGAGCTCGTTGAAAATATTAACTTAAAGTTTCAATTTTGCTCAATTAGAGGAAAACGCACCTAATATTTTGATGTCAGAAGCTTCCATTTAAATTTGACAAAGATCAAAGCTCGTTTGAAAAATTAATTTAAAGTTTCAAGTTTTCTCCCGGACGTAAAACGTGTCACAAATAGTTTCAATTTTGCACAATCATAGGTAAACTCACCTAATATTCTGATGTGAAATACTTCCATTTTAAATTTCACAAACATCAAAGCTCATTTTAAATATTAATTTAAACTTTCAATTTTTCTCAATTAGAGGAAAACCCACCTAATATTTTTATGTCAAATGCTTGTACTTTAAATTGGAAGCATTTGACATCAAAATATTAATTTTAAATTTTAAATATTAATTGAAAGTTTCAGTTTTACACAATTAGAGGAAAACCCACCTAATATTTTAATGTCAAATGCTTCCATTTTAAATTTCACGAAGATCAGATCTCATTTGAAATATTAATTTAAAGTATCAATTTTGCTCAATCAGAGGAAAACCCACCTAATATTTTAATGTCAGATGCTTCTATATTAAATTTCATGGACATCTAGGCTTATTTGAAATATTAATTTCAAGTTTAAATTTTACACAATCAGTGGAAAACCCACCTAATATTTTTATATGAAATGCTTCCAATTTAAATTTCACAAAGATCGGAGCTCGTTTGAAATATTAATTTAAACTTTCAATTTTGCTCCCAAGCGTAAAATGTGTCACAAAAAGGTTTCAATTTTGCACAATCAGAGGTAAACCCACCTAATATTTGGATGTCAAATACTTCCATTTTAAATTTCATGAACATCGGAGCTTGTTTGAAATATTAATTTAAACTTTCAATTTTGCTCAATCAGAGGAAAACCCACCTAATATTTTGATGTCAAATGCTTCTATTTTAGATTGGAAGTATTTGACATCAAAATATTAGTTTCAAATTTCAAATATTAGTTTAAAGTTTAAGGTTTACACAATCAGAGGAAAACCGACCAAATAATTTAATGTGAAATGCTTCCATTTTAAATTTCACAAAGATTAGATCTCATTTGAAATATTAATTTAAAGTTTCAATTTTTCTCAATTAGAGGAAAACCCACCTAATATTTTGATGTCAAATGCTTCTATTTTAAATTTGACGGAGATCCGAGATCGTTTAAAATATTAATTTCAAATTTTTGTTTTACACAATCAATGGAAAACCCACCTAATATTTTAATGTCAAATGCTTCCAATTTAAATTTCATGAAGATCAGAGCTCATTTGAAATATTAATTTGAAGTTTCAGTTTTGCTTAATTAGACAAAAACCCACCTAATATTTTGATGTCAATTGCTTCCATTTTAAATTTCACGAAGATCTAAGCTCGTTTCAAATATTAATTTAAACTTTCAATTTTGCTCCCGAACATAAAATGTGTCACAAAAAAGTTTCAATTTTGCACAATCCGAGGTAAACCCACCTAATATTTTGATGTCAAATGCTTCCATTTTAAATTTCACTAACATCAGAGCTTGTTTTAAATATTAATTTAAACTTTCATTTTTTCTCAATCAAAGGAAAACCCACCTAATATTTTGATGTCAAATGCTTCAATTTTAAATTTCACGAAGATCTAAGCTCATTTGTAATATTAATTTAAAGTTTCAATTTTTCTCCTAGACGTAAAACGTGTCACAAAAAGGTTTGCATTTTGCATAATTAGAAGTAAACCCACCTGATATTTTGATGTCTAATGCTTCCATTTTAAATTTCACGGACATGAGAGCTCATTTGAAATATTAATTTAAACTTTCAATTTTGCTCAATCAGAGGAAATGTAATACCCACTCATGTTTTGGTTTTTTACTTTGTGATGCTGTACTCTTTTAGGAATTGGTTTCAGTTGATTGGCTGAATTCTTTTAGATACTTTCATGAGAGCTACTATTCTTTCATTTCATGGTGACTATTGATTATTATTTTATGGATTGTTGGAAATATAGATGGAGTAACTGAGAGGGGAGGGGTGAATCAGTTACCACAAAAATAAATCCACAAGTCCCTTAGATGTCTTTGATATATACTGCTGTTACTCGGTAGATTAACTTATTTGTTCATTAAACATTCACAGTTATTGACATGCATAAAACAAATAGCATAAACACAATTAACACCAGATATAACGTGGAAACCCAATTTGGGAAAACCACCAATGCAACTAGTTACTGATTTTCACTCTTCTGAAGTGAGCCCTATTAGGAGCCAACCCTGTTAAAGGTTACAAAACACATTGTTAGGTGTGACCCTGTTAAAGGATTTAATCACCCTGCTAGGAGTGGCCTTGTGAGAGGTCTTTAGAGCAATTCAACTGAATTGTCACCTTGTTAGAGGATTTATGAAATGGTTGTTA
>MU228205.1:482803-496374 GCA_018584345.1 Thuja plicata
ATCACTGTTACAATGGTTAGAAAGCAACAATGAAGTGATCTGAATTAGATGCAACTTATCTTGCTGATACAGATCTCTGTTCTGCGCCAATAGATCCTTACTGATCAAATATATCTTTGCAGCACCTAAAGGATATCTCTAATCCTTCATCAGAATTCACACATTCCTTCTGCTTCTTCACATTTTCATATTTCTCCACAGTCTGCTCTCACACTTTTGAATTCGCAACTTGACCTTTCATATATACCCTTCAAGTTATCAAGTCAGCCCAATTACAAGTTTCAATTAATAGATATTACATTGGTCGGCTGAATAAACATTTACAAATAATATCCTTCACAGGCCGACGCAGTCCAGAAATGATATTCCAGTGTTGACCAACTGATGCTCGGTGAACACTGCAGATTCTGCGAAAATCCTTTGGTAACCGACTGAACTCGGTAAGCACTGACTTTCCTTCACATTTTCTTTGATGACTGACTGAACTCGGTAAAGACTGAATTTCCTTTGTCGACTGAGAGAACTCAGTAGTAACTAAGTTCTCGGTATAGTATTCTTGAGCGCTGGGTAGACTCTGTAAATAGCTTCTCTTACCAGTTGAGCTTGGTAGACTCTGTCAACTGCCTTGCTGAACATTCTGAGCTCGGTAGACTCTGTCTAATGACTGATATGACATTTCTGTAACATCAAGGACAATACACAATTAAACAATTGTTTCCAACAATGGATATTATCATGATGTGATGATTTATGTTTTGATTATGTTGTACTTATCCCATACTTGCATGTGTATGGTTATCATGTTTATGTATCTTTTTTCATGTTGTTGTGGTAGAAGATGGAGATGTAGTTACTTGCTTTGGTGAGATCCACACGTTCAACCAATCCCTATCATTGTTTTCAATATTATATTATGTATGTACATGCGTGTTCTTTTGATGATAGGATTGTAGGTATAGGACATCGTCTTCCCTGAATTGGTAGTAGTGAGTGTGCCCATAAATATTCATCTCAATGGTAAAGAGGGGGGGTAACATACAGATCCAAAACCCTAACCTAAGCCTAATCATCCTAATGTTGGATGAGTTTAAGTATGAATACCCTATCCAGATTTGTCTAGGTTGACAGAATTTGAGTACCCTCTCTCCTGAGTATGTGTGTGTTTTTCTTGATTATGTTTTCAGATGATTTTTTAGATTATTGAGTGATTTTCCATATTCTATGATTTAATGGATTAGAGTTGAATTGATTATTTAATTATATCCTAAGTTTATTTTAAATAATTAATTTAATTGAAATTTATATGATTAATTAAATAATTAAATAATTGGTTGCATGCATTATATTGACATAAATATTTGATCTATTTATTTAAATATTTTATTAATTACATGTGCATGAATGTGTTGAAAAAGTATTTTCAAAATAAAATATCTTAACTTGTAATTAGGAGTCAAAGTTGAGTTGTGGCAATAAAGCATATTTTATTTATTTAATTTGGATTTACTTTCAATTTTCAAGTTGAGTCTTTTTAGGGATTGACTTGGGAGTTGTCATCAATCTTTGCATGTTTAAGGGAATTTGAATCTCTTTAGGGGGAATTGGTCATTCATTCTCACAATAATAGGTTTTTGATATTTGGAGATCTCTTGGTGATTTTGAGATTTTTGAAGGATTGTGAATTGTTGTGGATCCTTGTTGCTTTGAAGTTTTCAGGTTTTTCTTGCTTGTATGTGCTTGGATCTTCATAGTTGCCAGATCTATGGTCAAATTGTGCTTGAGGGTTTTCAGATTTTCCTTCATCTTTCAAGCTACATTCTTCCATTTCTTGCATTGGAATCAAGGTAGGTTTAATTTTCCATGTATGGTTTCAATTTTGTAGATTTGAGGTTTTCAATGTTTATTTAGTGCATGTTTGTTGTTTTGGCTTTTAAAATGGCTTATGGTTGTTTCTACATTTTTGGATGTTTATAGAAATCGTAGATCTAAATTTCTTTCATTTTCTATATTCTTAGCATTGTAGGGTTATGCTGTCAAAATTTTGGGAAGAAATTCCCTCTAGATCTCTTAGAAAATGAAAAATTAATCCCTGTTATAGTTTAAACAATAGAGGAAAATTAATGTATGGATTATTGGTATTTCGATGTTTTTAGGTGTTTATTAGCAGCTTGGATTTATCATTTCCATGATTATATATTTCTTAGCAGAGTTTAGTTATGCTGTCAAAATTTTATGAAAAGATCTCTCCTAGAACTCCTAGAAATAAAAAAATTAATCCTGCCTATAGTCCTAACTATAGAGGAAATAAATTAATTAGTTCCTAAGTATTTTCATTGTAAAAAAATTAAATCATTTGAAAAAAAACCCAGTCTCTGTTTTGATACAGAATGGTGAAAAGATAAAAAAAAATTACATAGTAAAGAAAGAAAAATTTGGTAGAAGACAAAAAAAAAACTTACCTCTGTGTTATTTTTGTAATTTCAGAATTCTAAATAAAAAAAATAAATTGCAATGTTAAAAGTCAAATGAAATTGGTTTTAGAATTTATTTAAAAAAAAAAATTCTTTAAAAAAAAAAGGTTGTTTTGGGGGGGTGGGTCCCAACCCCACCACCCCCGCGGTTACTGCAGAGGCAGTACCACGCTGCCAGTGCAGCCAGACTGCTCTAGTAGTACCGTGCTGCTACTGCAGCATGGCTACTAGCACAACCGACTACCTTGGGCAGTGACATGCTTGGGGAGCGGAGGGGGTGCATGGGTCCCACCCTCCCCAATTAAATCATTACATTTTTTTATAATATGTTTCAATTTTATTAATATGTAATTTTCTTTATTTAATATGTTATTTATATTTATTAATTTAATTATAGTTTTTATTAATTAATTAATTTTAAATTAATGTGTTATTTTATTAACTAATGTTTTTTTTAATTAATTTACATATTTGTATTAATGTTTTTAATTAATTTACATATATGTATTAATTAAATAATGTGATAGACTTTAAATTGAACTATATGTAATTATATAGTTATTAATAAACATTTTCACTAATATTTAAGTTATGGATTAGATCAAAGTTAGTTAATTTTTTAAATATGGTTAATGTAGAATTGTAGTTTATTAATAAATAATTAATCTACATTGTACTTAATTATGATTTAATTGAATGCATATTATAATCAAGTCACTATAGGGTTATTTCATACTATAATTGATTGATTGTGTGTGTATTTGGATTATAAAGAGAAATGTTAATCAATGAAATTTAAATAAATTATGGATTATATTCAATGTTTAATTTAATAATATTCCTAGTTGAGTTAACTGTAGATGATTATACAGATATAGTTCATTTTTCAGTCTTTCAAGATGTTCTATTCCTATGCATCTGTATGGTTCTCCTATGCGTATGTATGTGTTACTTTTGGGACATTAGACAACCTAGGAAGTATATAGAGGTTGGGAGAGTGTTTATATTTTTGTTACTCTATGGCGTGTGTGTTCATGATATTACCCTAAACTGACCATGATGACCCTTTCAATTATGTTATCTATGTGTGTACCTATATGTGACTATTCCTATTTGTATGGATACTGGATTTGGGGTACACTAGGGTTGGGACCTATCCTAGATCTATTAGGATCTTTGAGCCTAGGGTACGTTATCTAGAGGTGTATTAGGGGGTGGCTTGCAATAAGCTCTATCTCTATAAGAGACTACTAGATTGCTTATTATGGAGTTTCTTTAATAAGTGATAACTAAAGACATATTTAGAGATATTAAAATGGATTAATATGAAGTATCCTCACCCATGCTTGAGTGCTAGTATAGGCTAAGATGGTATCGAGAAGATGTTAGTTGCCCTGTGAGGTACCTGACATAGTTAGTGGCCTTGTCAATTTGAGAGGTCATTAGCTCTGTGTATGGTCACTTAAGTGCCAGGATCCATAGGATTACTAGGATGAGACTTAAGGGTTAGACGTACATGATGACACCTTCCTTTGCACAGTCTAGATTTCCTACATTGTCAGTTACCTTTGGAATAGTGAGTCTTACCTTTTCATGATGATTAGTACACCAGATTAGAGAGCTATCAAGATCCCTTGCTTAGTGGTTATTCCTTCTTGGTTTTGGATATCTGATTGGGATCTGTTGTTATCTCCTCAGCACGGTGGGGTGGACCTTTTTGGTTCCACATGGACAGGTGGTAGTGATTCTTTATCCATTGAGATTTAACATCCTTATACCAGGTGCCTGATTTTTTTTGCAGATGAGCTCTTTATGTTCCTTCATCATTTTTTATGTAATTTCATTATCATAAATCTTGTATACGAGTATCACATGTGATACCTAATCTAGAAATTGTAATATTAAGTAGTTTAGAGTGATTACTACATACCCTATGACATGTGCAGTGGATGTGAGTTTATGGTGGTTTCATGGTTATCCAGGAGAATGTGGTTATGGTTATGTAAGTTGTAATTGTTATACTTAATCAAATGGAATCTTTTGTTACATTGTTAGTTGTGTTTTTCTGTAAGTAATTCATCATCATGGAACCCTTGAGTCGTGTAATCTATGTGAGTGTAAGACATGTGTATAAATGGTAATTGCTTCTGCTTGAGTTTATGTTTCTTTATGTAAACTTTCAAAAATAAAATTATTTAGCACACATAGTGACATGTTCTAGGTTAATCTCTCTTGGGTTCCCTGGCGGGGCGTTACAGGAAAACCCACCTAATATTTTGATGTCAAATGCTTCTATTTTAAATTAGAAGCATTTGACATCAAAATATTAATTTAAAGTTTCAAATATTAATTTAAAGTTTCAATTTTACACAATCAGAGGAAAACCCACCTAAAATTTTAATGTCAAATACTTCCATTTTAAATTTCATGAACATTAGATCTTGTTTGAAATATTAATTTAAAGTTTCAATTTTTCTTAATCAAAGGACAACCCACCTAATATTTTGATATCAAATGCTTCTATTTTAAATTTCATGAAGATCCGAGCTCGTTTGATATATTAATTTCAAGTTTCAATTTTACACAATCAGTGGAAAACCCACCTAATATTTTGATGTCAAATTCTTCTAATTTAAATTTCACAAAGATTAGAGCTCATTTGAAATATTAATTTAAAGTTTCAATTTTTCTCAATCAGAGGAAAACCCATCTAATATTTTGATGTCAAATGCTTCCATTTTAAATTTCATGAAGATCAGAGCTCATTTGAAATATTAATTTAAACTTTCAATTTTGCTCTCGGACATAAAATATGTCACAAAAAAGTTTCAATTTTGCACAATCAGACGTAAGCCCACCTAATATTTTGATGTCAAATGCTTCCATTTTAAATTTCATGAACATCAGAGCTCATTTGAAATATTAATTTAAACTTTCAATTTTGCTCAATCAGAGGAAAACCCACCAAATATTTTGATGTCAAATGCTTCTATTTTATATTGGAAGCATTTGACATCAAAATATTAATTTAAAGTTTCAAATATTAATTTAAAGTTTTAGTTTTACATAATTAGAGGAAAACCCAACTAATATTTTAATCTCAAATGCTTCCATTTTAAATTTCACAAAGACCGGATCTCATTTGAAATATTAATTTAACTTTCAATTTTACTCAATCAGAGGAAAACTCACCTAATATTTTAATGTCAAATACTTCTATTTTAAATTTCATGGAGATCCGAGCTCGTTTGAAATATTAATTTTAAATTTAAATTTTACATAATTAGTGGAAAACCCACATAATATTTTGATGTCAAATGTTTCTAATTTAAATTTCATGAAGATCGGAGCTCGTTTGAAATATTAATTTAAAGTTTCAATTTTGCTCAATCAGAAGAAAACCCACCTAATATTTTGATGTCAAATGCTTCCATTTTAAATTTCACAAAGATCAGAGCTCATTTGAATTATTAATTTAAACTTTCAATTTTACTCTCGGACATAAAATGTGTCACAAAAAAGTTTCACTTTTGCACAATCAGAGGAAAACCCACCTAATATTTTGATGTCAAATGCTTCAATTTTAAATTTCATGAACATCGAAGCTCATTTGAAATATTAATTTAAACTTTCAATTTTTCTCAATCAGAGGAAAACCCACCTAATATTTTGATGTCAAATGCTTCTATTTTAAATTGGAAGCATTTGACATTGAAATATTAATTTAAAATCTCAAATATTAGTTTAAAAATTTAGGTTTACACAATAAGATGAAAACCCACCTAATATTTTAATGTCAAATGCTTCCATTTTAAATTACACGAAGATCAAATCTCATTTGAAATATTAATTTAAAGTTTCAAATTTTCTCAATCAGAGGAAAACCCACCTAATATTTTCATGTCAAATGCTTTTATTTTAAATTTCACGGAGATCCAAGCTCATCTGAAATATTAATTTCAAGTTTCAATTTTACACAATGAGTGGAAAACCCAACTATATTTTGATGTCAAATGCTTCCAATTTAAATTTCACGAAGATCAGAGCTCGTTTGAAATATTAATTTGAAGTTTAAATTTTTCTCAATCAAAGGAAAACCAACCTAATATTTTTTTTTCAAATGCTTCCATTTTAAATTTCACGAAGATCTGAGCTCGTTTGAAATATGAATTTAAACTTTAAATTTTTCTCTCAGACGTAAAATGTGTCGCAAAAAAGTTTCAATTTTACACAATTAGAGGTAAACCCACCTAATATTTTGATGTCAAATGCTTCCATTTTAAATTTCACAAACATCAAAGCTCATTTAAAATATTAATTTAAACTTTCAATTTTGCTTAATCAGAGAAAAACCCACTTAATATTTTAATGCAAATGCTACTATTTTAAATTGGAAGGATTTAACATAAAAATATTAATTTAAATTTTCAGTTTTACACAATCAGGGGAAAACCCACCTAATATTTTAATGTCAAATGCTTCCATTTTAAATTTCATGAAGATCGAATGTCATTTGAATTATTAATTTAAAGTTTCAATTTTGGTCAATTAGAGGAAACCCCACCTAATATTTTGATGTCAAATGCTTCTATTTTAAATTTCACAAAAATCTAAGCTCATTTGAAATATTAATTTCAAGTTTCAATTTTACATAATCAGTGGAAAGCCCACCAAATATTTTAATGTCAAATGCTTCCAATTTAAATTTCACGAAGATCGTAGCTTGTTTGAAATATTAATTTAAAGTTTTAATTTTGCTCAATCAGAGGAAAACCCACCTAATATTTTGATGTCAAATGCTTCCATTTTAAATTTCATGAAGATCTGAGCTCATTTGTAATATTAATTTAAATTTCAATTTTGTTCCCAGACGTAAAATGTGTCAAAAAAAAGTTTTAATTTCGCACAATCAAAGGTAAACCCACCTAATATTTTGATGTCAAATGCTTCTATTTTAAATTGGAAGCATTTGACATCAAAATATTAATTTAAAGTTTCAAATATTAATTTAAAGTTTTAGTTTTACACAATCAGAGGAAAACCCACCTAATATTTTAATGTCAAATGCTTCCATTTTGAATTCCATGAAGATTGGATCTCGTTTGAAATATTAATTTAAAGTTTCAATTTCGCTCAATCAGAGGAAAACTAACCTAATATTTTTCTATCAAATGCTTCTATTTTAAATTTCACGGATATCCGAGCTTTTTTGAAATAATAATATCATGTTTCAATTTTACACAATCAATGGAAAACCCACCTAATATTTTGATGTCAAACGCTTCCAATTAAAATTTCATGAAGATCAGAGCTTGTTTGAAATATTAATTAAAATTTCAATTTTGTTCAATCAGAGGAAAACCCACCTAATATTTTGATCTCAAATGCTTCAATTTTGCACAATCAGAGGTAAACCCACCTAATATTTTGATGTCAAATGCTGCATTTTAATCTTCATGAACATCGGAGCTCGTTTGAAATATTAATTTAAACTTTTAATTTTTCTCAATCAGAGGAAAACCAACCTAATGTTTTGATGACAAATGCTTCTATTTTAAATTGGAAGCATTTGACATCAAAATATTAATTTAGAATTTCAAATATTAATTTGAACTTTCAGTTTTACATAGTCAGTGGAAAACCCGCCTAATATTTTAATGTCAAATGCTTCCATTTTAAATTTCACAAAGATCAGATCTTGTTTGAAATATTAATTTAAAGTTTCAATTTTGCTCAATTAGAGGAAAACCCACCTAATATTTTGATGTCAAATGCTTCTATTATAAATTTCACGGAGATCTGAGCTTGTTTGAAATAATAATTTCAAGTTTCAATTTTACATAATCAGTGGTAAACCCACTTAATATTTTGATGTTAAATGCTTTTGATTTAAATTTCATGAAGATCGGAGCTCGTTTGAAATATTAATTTAAACTTTCAATTTTGCTCAATCAGAGGAAAACCCACCTAATATTTTGATGTCAAATGCTTCCATTTTAAATTTCATGAAGATCTGAGCTTGTATGAAATATTAATTTAAATTTTCAATTTTGCTCCTGGACGTAAAACATGTCACAAAAAAGTTTCTTTTTTGCACAATCAGAGGTAAACCCACCTAATATTTTGATGTCAAATGCTTCCATTTTAAATTTCATGAACATCAGAGCTCGTTTGAAATATTAATTTAAATTTCAATTTTGCTCAATTTGAGGAGAACCCACCTAATATTTTGATGTCAAATGCTTCTATTTTAAATTGGAAGCATTTGGCATCAAAAAATTAATTTAAAGTTTCAAATATTAATTTAAAGTTTTAGGTTTACACAATTAGAGGAAAACCCACCTAATATTTTAATGTTAAATGCATCCATTTTAAATTTCGCAAAGATCAGATCTCATTTAAAATATTAATTTAAAGTTTCAATTTCGCTAAATCACAGGAAAACCCACCTAATATTTTGATGTCAAATGCTTCTATTTTAAATTTCATGGAGATTCAAGCTCGTTTGAAAAATTAAATTCAAGTTTCAATTTTACACAATCAGTGGAAAACCCACCTAATATTTTGATGTCAAATACTTCCAATTTAAATTTGACGAAGATCGGAGCTCATTTGAAATATTAATTTAAAGTTTCAATTTTTCTCACAGACGTAAAACATGTCACAAAAAAGTTTCAATTTTGCACAATCAGAGGTAAACCCACCTAATATTTTGATGTCAAATGCTTCCATTTTAAATTTCATGAACATCGAAGCTTGTTTGAAATATTAATTTAAACTTTCACATTTTCTCAATCAGAGGAAAACCCACCTAATATTTTGATGTCAAATGCTTCTATTTGAGATTTCACAGAGAACCGAGCTTATTTGAAATATTAATTTCAAGTTTAAATTTTACACAATCAGTAGAAAACCCACCTAATATTTTGATATCAAATGCTTCTAATTTAAATTTCACAAAAATCAGAGATCCTTTAAAATATTAATTTAAAGATCCAATTTTAAATATTAATTTAAAAAATTAATTTAAAATTTTAAATATTAATTTAAAGTTTTAATTTTACACAATCAGAGGAAAACCCACCTAATATTTTAATGTCAAATTCTTCCATTTTAAATTTCACGAAGATCAGAGCTTGTTTGAAATATTAATTTAAATTTCCAATTTTGCTTAATCAGAGGAAAACCCACCTAATATTTTGATGTCAAATGCTTCTATTTGAAATTTCATAGAGAACTGAGCTTATTTGAAATATTAATTTCAAGTTTCAAGTTTACACAATCAATGGAAAACCCACCTAATATTTTGATGTCAAATGCTTCTAATTTAAATTTCACAAAGATTGGAGATCCTTTAAAATATTTATTTAAAGATCCAATTTTTCTCAATCAGAGGAAAACCCACCTAATATTTTGATGTCAAATGCTTCCATTTTAAATTTCACGATGATCAGAACTCGTTTGAAATTTTAATTTAAACTTTAAAGTTTGCTCCCAGGCGTAAAATGTGTCACTAAAAAGTTTCAATTTTGCACAATTAGAGGTAAACCCACCTAATATTTTGATGTCAAATGCTTCCATTTTAAATTTAATGAACATCAGAGCTTGTTTGAAATATTAATTTAAACTTTCAATTTTGCTCAATCAGAGGAAAACCCACCTAATATTTTGTTGTGAAATGCTTCTATTTTGAATTGGAAGCATTTGACATTAAAATATTAATTTAAAGTTTCAGTTTTACACAATCAGGGGAAAACCCACGTAACATTTTAATGTCAAATGCTTCGATTTTAAATTTCATGAAGATCAAACCTCGCTTGAAATATTAATTTAAAGTTTCAATTTTGTTCAGTCAGAGGAAAACCCACCTAATATTTTGATGTCAAATGCTTCTATTTTAAATTTCACAAAGATCCGAGCTCATTTGAAATATTAATTTCAAGTTTCAATTTTACACAATCAGTGGAAAACCCGCCTAATATTTTGATGTGAAATGCTTCCAATTTAAATTTCACAAAGATCGGAGCTTGTTTCAAATATTAATTTAAATTTCACTTTTCTCAAACAGAGGAAAACCCACCTAATATTTTGATGTCAAATGCTTCCATTTGAAATTTCATGAAGATCAGAGCTCATTTGATATATTAATTTAAACATTCAATTTTTCTCCCGAATGTAAAATGTGTCACAAAATTTTTTTTGTTTTTACACAATTAGAGGTAAACCCACCTAATATTTTGATGTCAAATGATTCTATTTTAAATTTCACAAACATCAGAGGTCGTTTGAAATATTAATTTAAACTTTCAATTTTGCTCAATTAGAGGAAAACCTACCTAATATTTTGATTTCAAATGCTTCTATTTTAAATTGGAAGCATTTCACATAAAAGTATTAATTTAAAGTTTCAAATATTATTTTAAAGATTTAGTTTTACACAATTAGAGGAAAACCAACCTAATATTTTAATGTCAAATGCTTCCATTTTAAATTTCACGAAGATCAGATCTCGTTTGAAATATTAATTTAAAATTTCAATTTTTCTCAATCAGATGAAAACCCACCTAATATTTTGATGTCAAATATTTCTATTATAAATTTCACAGAGTTGTGAGCTTGTTTGAAATATTAATTTCAAGTTTCAATGTTACACAATCAGTGGTAAACCCACCTAATATTTTGATGTCAAATGCTTCCAATTTAAATTTTACGAAGATTGGAGCTCTTTTGAAATATTAATTTAAAGTTTCAATTGTCTTAATCAAAGGAAAACCCATGAAATATTTTGAAGTCAAATGCTTCCATTTTAAATTTAATGAATATCAGAGCTCATTTGAAATATTAATTTAAACATTCAACTTTGCTCCCAGACGTAAAACATGTCACAAAAAATTTTGAATTTTGCACAATTAGAGGTAAACCCACCTAATATTTTGATGTCAAATGCTTCCATTTAAAATTTCACAAACATCTGAGCGTGTTTTGAAATATTAATTTAAACTTTAAATTTTGCTCAATCAGAGGAAAACCCACCTAATATTTTGATGTCAAATGCTTCTATTTTAAATTGGAAGCATTTGACATCAAAATATTAATTTAAAGTTTAAGTTTTACACAATTAGAGGAAAACCCACAATATTTTAATGTTAAATGCTTCCATTTTAAATTTTATGAAGATCAGATCTCATTTGAAATATTAATTTAAATTTTTATTTTTGCTCCATCAAAGGAAAACCCACCTAATATTTGATGTTAAATGCTTCTGTTTTAAATTTCACGAAGATTAGAGCTCATTTGAAATATTAATTTAAACATTCAATTTTTCTCCCAGATGTAAAACGTGTCACAAAAAACATTGACTTTTATTCAATCAGAGGTAAACCCACCTAAAATTTTGATGTTAGATGCTTCAATTTTAAATTTCATGAATATCGGAGCTCGTTTGAAATATTAATTTAAACTTTCAATTTTTCTCAATCAAAGGAAAACCCACCTAATATTTTGATGTCAAATGCTTCAAGTTTAAATTGGAAGCATTTGACATCAAAATATTAATTTAAAGTTTCAAATATTAATTTAATGTTTTAGTTTTACACAATCAGAGGAAAACCCACCTAATATTTTAATGTCAAATACTTTGATTTTAAATTTTATGAAGATCGAATCCCATTTGAAATATTAACTTAAAGTTTCAATTTCGCTCAATCAGAGGAAAACCCACCTAATATTTTGATGTCAAATGCCTCTACTATAAATTTCACAAAGAGCCGAGCTCGTTTGAAATATTAATTTCAAGTTTCAATTTTACACAATCAGTTGAAAACCCACCTAATATTTTAATTTCAAATGTTTCCAATTTAAATTTCACAAATATTGGAGGTTGTTTAAAATATTAATTTAAAGTTTCAATTTTCTCAATCAAAGGAAAACCCAACTAATATTTTGATGTCAAATGCTTCAATTTTAAATTTCATGAAGATCAGAGCTCATTTGAAATATTAATTTAAACATTCCATTTTGCTCCCAGACGTAAAACTTGTCAAGTTTCAATTTTGCACAATCAGAGGTAAACCCACCTAATATTTTGATGTCAAATGCTTCCATTTTAAATTTGACGAACATCAGAGGTCATTTGTAATATTCATTTAAACTTTTGATTTTTCTCAATTAGAGGAAAACCCACCTAATATTTTGATGTCAAATGATTCTATTTTAAATTGGAAGCATTTGAGATCAAAATATGTTTTTTTTTTTAAGCAAAAGTGGCAAGCCACTATAATATATTAAATTAAACTGATTCAAAAAGTTCAACTGGGAAAGAATCAGGAAGAAAACCCAGCATCATTACTTTAATATATACATTAGTACATACGATATTCACTATCATGTGGATATGATCTATATCCATTCATACATTTGGGAGTCAAAACTACCTCCCTCAACCCCTATAAAAGAATACATTTAAAATTTAAGGGGCAGAAAGATAACAAAAAACTATCGAAGAACTATTGATAAATATCAACATGTCAAAATTTCATACTTCAATTTTACCCCTTCTCCCATGATTTACTCTCCCAAGGGACTATCCCCGTGCTCTCTAAATCTTCCAACTGACTCGGGTTCATCTTTGCTTTCCAGCCTCACTCTGTTAGTTACTAGTTGCGAATAGGGATAACTGAGGAGAAGCATATTTTCTGCCCCTTCACGGATACTTGAAGATGTTCTCGGTGAAAACCCACTCGCACATTCTACCTCCTTACTTCCTGCCTTCGCGTATTCTACTTGCTATGAATGAGAATAATTCAATGTCTGCCCTCCACTCAAATCTGCTACCTTTCTGCCCGTCCCCACACATTCGGTCTTCTTCATGAGAATAGAGCATGAAGACTGCCCAATATTGCAATCGACCCCCAAGTTGGTCTTACCCGAATTCAAAGATGTCATTTGTTTTTCAATGAGTTGTGGGCTGTTCAAAAATCTGAATAGATCCAACAAAGCAAACCCCAATT
Organism: Thuja plicata; assembly: GCA_018584345.1. Classification (NCBI taxonomy): domain Eukaryota; kingdom Viridiplantae; phylum Streptophyta; class Pinopsida; order Cupressales; family Cupressaceae; genus Thuja; species Thuja plicata. The sequence continues at coordinate 496,284 of MU228205.1, forward strand.
TCCTTACTCTTTCCTCCAACTGATAACCAAGGGCCCGTGAAGTAACTTGAAGGACAGATTTCAAATGTGATGAGTTTCATTTTTCAATTGC
>MU228205.1:497225-534499 GCA_018584345.1 Thuja plicata
TAATGACAGCAACTTTCTTTATCCTCTTCTATTAATCTTTTGAGTTCTTCGTCCTCATTAATCATATTCGCTGGATTCAATGATGTGATACGTACGCCATTGCAGCCCAAATTTGATAAGTAATCAGCAACCTTATTTCTTTCCCTCAATGTGTGTGAGATGCATACATCATGGCAATCCTCTAGCAATCTCCAGATTTGAGTTAGAATATACTTTAATTTCCATGATCGAGCTTTTTTATGTATACATGCATTTGTAATAACAGATGAGTCACCTTCTATGTGTAATGATTGAAAATTACTCTGTTTGGCAAGTATTAATCCTGCTAATAATGCTTGGGCCTCTGCCATATTATTGGTACCAACATCCAAAGGAGAAGTGACAAGAGGAACTACTGTCCCATTAATGTCTCGAATGCATGCTCCCAACCCTGATATTCCAGGGTTACCTCTCGATGCTCCATCATAATTAATTTTCATGAACCCAACACTTGGAGATCAAAATATTACTTTAAAGTTTCAAATATTAATTTAAAGTTTTAGTTGTACACAATCAGAGGAAAACCCACCTTATATTTTGATGTCAAATGCTTCCAATTTAAATTTCATGAAGATCGTAGCTCGTTTGAAATATTAATTTAAAGTGTCAATTTTCTCAATCACAGGAGAACCCACCTAATATTTTTATGTCAAATGCTTCCATTTTAAATTTCATGAAGATCGAAGCTCATTTGAAATATTAATTTAAATACTCAATTTTTCTCCGAGATGTAAAACGTGTCACAAAAAAGTTTCAATTTTGCACAATCAAAGGTAAACCCACCTAATATTTTGATGTCAAATGCTTCCATTTTAAATTTCACAAACATTAGAGCTCGTTTGAAAAATTAATTTAAACGATCAATTTTTCTGAATTAGAGCTAAACCCACCTAATATTTTGATGTCAAATGCTTCTATTTTAAGTTGGAAGCATTTAACATCAAAATATTAAATTAAAGTTTATGTTTTACACAATCAGAGGAAAACCCAGATAATATTTTAATGTCAAATGCTTCAATTTTAAATTTCACGAAGATCGGATCTCGTTTCAAATATTAATTTAAAGTTTCAATTTTTCTCAATCAGAGGAAAACCCACCTAATATTTTGATGTCAAATGCTTCTATTTTAAATTTAATGGAGATCCGAGCTCACTTGAAATATTAATTTCAAGTTTCAATTTTACACAATCACTGGAAAACCCACCTAATATTTTGATGTCAAATGCTTCCAATTTAAATTTCACGAAGATCAGAGCTTGTTTGAAATATTAATTTAAAGTTTCAATTTTTCTCAATCAGAGGAAACCCCACCTAATATTTTGATGTCAAATGCTTCTATTTTAAATTTCATAAAGATTGTAGCTCATTTGAAATATTAATTTAGACTTCCATTTTTGCTCCCAGATGTAAAACAGGTCACAAAAAAGTTTCAATTTTGCACAATCAAAGGTAAACCCACCTAATATTTTGATGTCAAATGTTTCCATTTTAAATTTCATGAACATTGGAGCTCGTTTGAAATCTTAATTTAAACTTTCAATTTTGCTCAATCAAAGGAAAACCCACCTAATATTTTGATGTCAAATGCTTCAAGATTAAATTGGAAGCATTTGACATCAAAATATTAATTTAAAGTTTCAAATATTAATTTAAAGTTTCAGTTTTACACAATCAGAGGAAAACCCACCTAATATTTTGATGTCAAATGCTCCTATTTTAAATTTTAGGGAGATCCGAGCTCGTTTAAAATATTAATTTCATGTTTTAATTTTACATAATTAGTGGAAAACCAACCTAATATTTTGATGTCAAATGCTTCCAATTTAAATTTCACAAAGATCAAAGCTCATTTGAAATATTAATTTAAATTTTCAATATTATCAATCAGAGAAAAACCCACCTAATATTTTGATGTCAAAAGCTTCCATTTTAAATTTCATGAAGATTGAAGCTCAATTGAAATATTAATTTAAACATTTAATTTTTCTCTCTGACGTAAAATGTGTCACAAAAAAGTTTCAATTTTGCACAATCAGAGGTTAAACCCACCTAATATTTTGATGTCAAATGCTTCCATTTTTAATTTCATGAACAATGGAGCTCATTTGAAATATTAATTTAAACTTTCAATTTTGCTTAATCAGAGGAAAACCCACCTAATATTTTCATGTCATATGCTTCTATTTTAAATTGGAAGCATTTGTCATCAAAATATTAATTTAAAGTTTCAAATATTAATTTAAAGTTTCAGGTTTACTCAATCAGAGGAAAACCCAAGTAATATTTTAATGTCAAATGCTTGCATTTTAAATTTCATGAAGATCGGATCTCATTTGAAATATTAATTTAAAGTTTCAATTTTGCTCAATCAGAGGAAAACCAACCTAATATTTTGATGTCAAATGCTTCTACTTTAAATTTCAAGGAGATCCGAGTTGGTTTGAAATATTAATTTCAAGTTTCAATTTTACACAATCAGTGGAAAACCCACCTAATATTTTGATGTCAAATGCTTCTAATTTAAATTTCATGAAGATCGGAGCTCGTTTGAAATATTAATTTAAAGTTTCAATTTTCTCAATCAGAGGAAAACCCACCTAATATTTTGATGTCAAATACTTCCATTTTAAATTTCACAAAGATCAGAGCTCATTTGAAATATTAATTTAAACATTCAATTTTGCTCCCGGAGGTAGAATATGTCACAAAAAAGTTTCAATTTTGCACAATCAGAGGTAAACCCACCTAATATTTTGTTGTGAAATGCTTCCATTTTAAATTTTATGAACATCGGAGCTCATTTGAAATATTAATTTAAAATTTCAATTTTGGACAATCAGAGGAAAACCCACCTAATATTTTGATATCAAATGCTTCTATTTTAAATTGTAAGCATTTCACATCAAAATACTAATTTAAAGTTTCAGTTTTACACAATCAGAGGAAAACCCACCTAATATTTTGATGTCAAATGCTTCCATTTTAAATTTCATGAAGATCGGATCTCGTTTGAAATATTAATTTAAAGTTTCAATTTTGCTCAATTAGAGGAAAACCCACCTAATATTTTTATTTCAAATGCTTCTATTTTAAATTTCACGGAGATCTGAGCTCATTTGAAATATTAATTTCAAGTTTGAATTTTACATAAACATTGGAAAACCCACCTAATATTTTGATGTCAAATGCTTCGAATTTAAATTTCATGAAAATTGGAGCTCATTTTAAATATTAATTTAAAGTTTCAATTTTCTCAATCAAAGGAAAACCCACATAATATTTTGATGTCAAATACTTCTATTTTAAATTTCATGAAGATTGGAGCTCATTTGAAATATTAAATTAAACATTCAATTTTACTCCTGGACGTAAAACATGTCACAAAAAAGTATCAATTTTGCACAATTAGAGGTAAACCCACCTAATATTTTTGTCAAATGCTTCCATTTTAAATTTCATGAACATCAGAGCTGGTTTGAAATATTAGTTTAAACTTTTAATTTTGCTCAATCAGAGGGAAACCCACCTAATATTTTAATGTCAAATGCTTCTATTTTAAATTGGAAAAATTTTACATCAAAATATTATTTTAAAGTTTCAAATGCTTCCATTTTAAATTTTATGAAGATCGGATCTCGTTTGTGATATTAATTTAAAGTTTCAAATGCTTCCATTTTAAATTTCATGAAGATCGGATCTCGTTTGTAATATTAATTTAAAGTTTCAATTTTGATCATTCAGAGGAAAACCCACCTAATATTTTGATGTCAAATACATCTATTTTAAATTTCACAAAGATCTGAGCTCATTTGAAATATTAATTTCAAGTTTCAATTTTACACAATCAGTGGAAAACCCACCTAATATTTTAATGTCAAATGCTTGCAATTTTAATTTCACAAAGATTGGAGCTCGTTTAAAATATTAATTCAAAGTTGTAATTTTATCAATCAAAGGAAACCTCAACAAATATTTTGATGTCAAATGCTTCCATTTTAAATTTGATGAAGATTGGCACTCATTTGAAATATTAATTTAAACATTCCATTTTGCTCCCGAACATAAAATGTTTCACAAAAAAATTTCAATTTTGCACAATTAGAGGTAAACCCACCTAATATTTTGATGTCAAATGCTTCCATTTTAAATATCATGAACATCAGAGCTCGTTTGAAATATTAATTTAAACTTTCAATTTTGCTGAATCAGAGGAAAACACACCTAATATTTTGATGTCAAATGCTTCTATTTTAAATTGGAAGCATTTGACATCAAAATATTAAATAAAAGTTTCAATTTTACATAATCAGAGGAAAACCTACCTAATATTTTAATGTCAAATGCTTCCATTTTAAATTTTAGGAAGATCGAATCTCGTTTGAAATATTGATTTAAAGTTTTAATTTTTCTCAATTAAAGGAAAACCTACCTAATATTTTCATGTCAAATGCTTCTATTTTAAATTCCATGGAGATTCGAGCTCATTTGAAATATTAGTTTCAATTTTGCACAATCAGTGGAAAACCCACCTAATATTTTGATGTCAAATGCTTCCAATTTAAATTTCGCGAAGGTCGTAGCTCATTTGAAATATTAATTTAAGTTTTAAAGTTTGTCAATCAGAGGAAAACCCACCTAATATTTTGATGTCAAATGCTTCCATTTTAAATTTCACAAATATCTGAGCTCATTTGAAATATTAATTTAAACATTCAATTTTTCTCTCGGACGTAAAATGTGTCACAAAAAAGTTTCAATTTTGCACCATCAGAGGTTAACCCACTTAATATTTAGATTTCAAATGCTTCCATTTTAAATTTAATGAACATCGAAGCTCATTTGAAATATTAATTTAAACTTTCAATTTTGCTCAATCAGAGGAAAACCCACCTAATATTTAGATATCAAATGCTTCTATTTTAAATTGGAAGCATTTGACATCAAAATATTAATTTAAAGTTTTAGTTTTTGCACAATCAGACGAAAAACCACCTAATATTTTAATTTTAAATGCTTCCATTTTAAATTTCATGAAGATTGGATCTCATTTCAAATATTAATTTGAAGTTTCACAAAATGTGTCACAAAAAAGTTTCAATTTTGCACAATCAGAGGTAAACCCACCTAAAATTTTGATGTTAAATGGCTCCATTTTAATTTTAAAGAACATTGGAGGTCATTTGAAATATTAATTTAAACTTTCAAGTTTGCTCAATGAGAGGAAACACCACCTAATATTTTGATGTCAAATGCTTCTATTTTAAATTGGAAGCATTTAACATCAAAATTAATTTAAAGTTTCACTTTTACACAATCAGAGGAAAATCCACCTAATATTTTAATGTCAAATGCTTCCATTTTAAATTTCACAAAGATCGTATCTCGTTTGAAATATTAATTTAAAGTTTCAATTTTTCTCATTTAGAGGAAAACCCACCTAATATTTTGATGTTAAATGCTTCTATTTTAAATTTTATGGAGATCTGAGCTCATTTGAAATATTAATTTCAAGTTTTAGTTTTATACAATCAGTGGAAAACCCACCTAATATTTTGATGTCAAATGCCTCCAATTTAAATTTCATGAAGATCGGAGCTCATTTGAAATATTAATTTAAATTTTCAATTTTCTCATTTAGAACAAAACCCACCTAATATTTTGATGTCAAATGCTTCCATTTTAAATTTCAGGAAGATCGGAGCTCATTTGAAATATTAATTTAAACATTGAATTTTGCTCCTAGACGTAAAATGTGTCACAAGAAAGTTTTAATTTTGCACAATCAGAGATAAACCCACCTAATATTTTGATGTTAGTTGCTTCCATTTTAAATTTCATGAACATCAGAGTTCGTTTGAAATATAAATTTAAACTTTCAATTTTGCTTAATCAGAGGAAAACCCACCTAATATTTTGATGTCAAATGCTTCTATTTTAAATAGGAAACATTTGTCATCAAAATATTAATTTAAAGTTTCAAATATTAATTTAGAGTGTCAGTTTTACACAATCAGAGGAAAACCCACCCAATATTTTAATGTCAAATGCTTTTATTTTAAATTTCATGAAGATAGGATCTCGTTTGAAATATTAATTTAAAGTTTCAATTTTACTCAATCAGAGGAAACCCCACCTAGTATTTTGATGTCAAATGATTCTATTTTAAATTTCATGGAGGTCTGAGCTCACTTGAAATATTAATTTCAAGTTTCAATTTCACACAATCAGTGGAAAACCCACCTAATATTTTGATGTCAAAAGCTTCCAATTTAAATTTCATGAAGATCGGAGCTCGTTTGAAATATTAATTTAAAGTTTTAATTTTTCTCCTGGATGTAAAATGTGTCACAAAAAAGTTTTAATTTTGCCTAATCAGAGGTAAACCCACCTAATATTTTGATGTCAAATGCTTCTATTTTAAATTGGAATCATTTGACATTAAAATATTAATTTAAAGTTTCAGTTTTACACAATCAGAGGAAAACCCACCTAATATTTTAATGTCAAATGCTTCCATTTTAAATTTCATGAAGATCGGATCTCATTTGAAATATTAATTTAAATTTTTGATTTTGCTCAATCAGAGGAAAACCCACCTAATATTTTGATGTCGAATACTTCCATTTTAAATTTCATGAAGATTGGAGCTCATTTGAAATATTAATTGAAACATTAAATTTTGCTCCCAAATGTTAAATGTGTCACAAAAAATTTTCAATTTTGCACAATCAGAGGTAAACCCACCTAATATTTTGATGTCAAATGCTTCCATTTTAAATTTCATGAACACCAGAGCTCGTTTGAAATATTAATTTAAACTTTCAGTTTTTCTCATTAGAGGAAAACCCACCTAAGATTTGATGTCAAATGCTTCTATTTTAAATTGGAAGCATTTGACATCAAAATATTAATTTAAATATTAAAATATTAATTTAAATAATCAAATATTAATTTAAATATTAAAATATTAATTTAAATATTAAAATATTAATTTAAAGTTTTAGTTTTACATAATAAGAGCAAAAACCCACCTAATATTTTAAAGTCAAATACTTCCATTTTAAATTTCATGAAGATCAGATCTCATTTTAAATATTAATTTAATGTTTCAATTTTTCTCAGTCAGATGAAAACCCACCTAATATTTTGATGTCAAATACTTCCATTTTTAATCTCACAAAGATTGGAGCTCATTTGAAATATTAATTTAAATATTCAATTTTGCTCTGGACATAAAACGTGTCACAAAAAAGTTTCAATTTTGCATAATCAAAGGTAAACCCACCTAATATTTTCATGTCAAATGCTTCCATTTTAAATTTCACAAACATTGGAGCTCGTTTGAAACATTAATTTAAACTTTTAAGTTTGCTCAATCAGAGGAAAACCCACCTAATATTTTATTGTTAAATGCTTCTATTTTAAATTGGAAACATTTGACATCAAAATATTAATTTAAAGTTTCAAATATTAATTAAAAAATTTTGTTTTACACAATCAGAGGAAAACCCACCTAATATTTTAATGTCAAATGCTTCCATTTTAAATTTTATGAAGATCGGATCTCATTTGAAATATTAATTTAAAGTTTCAATTTTGCTCAATCAGAGGAAAAGCCAACTAATATTTTGATGTCAAATGCTTCTATTTTAAATTTCATGGAGATCTGAGCTAGTTTGAAATATTAATTTGAAATTTCAATTTTACACAATGAATGGAAAACCCACGTAATATTTTGATGTCAAATGATTCCGATTTAAATTTCATGAAGATCAGAGCTCATTTGAAATATTAATTTGAAGTTTCAACTTTCTCAATCAGAGAAAAACCCACCTAATATTTTGATGTCAAATGCTTCCATTTTAAATTTCACAAAGATCAAAGCTCATTTGAAATATTAATTTAAAAATTCAATTTTGCTCCCGGACGTAAAACGTGTTATAAAAAAGTTTCAATTTTGCACAATCATAGGTAAACCCACCTAATATTTTGATTTCAAATTATTCAATTTTAAATTTCATGAACATCGAAGCTCGTTTCAAATATTAATTTAAACTTTCTATTTTGCTCAATCAGAGGAAAATCCACCTAATATTTTGATGTCAAATGCTTCTATTTTAAATTGGAAGCATTTGATATCAAAATATCAATTTAAAGTTTGAAATATTAATTCAAATTTTCAGTTTTACAAAATCAAAGGAAAACCCAGCTAATATTTTAATCTCAAATGCTTCCATTTTAAATTTCACGAAGATCAGATCTCGTTTGAAATATTAATTTAAAGTTTCAATTTTGCTCAATCAGAGGAAAACCCACCTAGTATTTTTGATGTCAAATGCTTCTATTTTAAGTTTTACAAAGATCCAAGCTCATTTGAAATATTAATTTCAAGTTTTAATTTTACATAATCAATGGAAAACCCACCTAATATTTTGATGTCAAATGCTTCCAATTAAAATTTCATGAAGATTGGAGCTCATTTGAAATTTTAATTTAAAGTTTCAATTTTGCTCAATCAGAGGAAAACCCACCTAATATTTTGATGTCAAATGCTTCCATTTTAAATTTCACAAAGATCTGAGCTTGTTTGAAATATTAATTTAAAGTTTTAATTTTTCTCCCGGATGTAAAACGTGTCACAAAAAAGTTTTAATTTTTCCTAATCAGAGGTAAACCCACCTAATATTTTGATGTCAAATGCTTCTATTTTAAATTGGAAGAATTTGACATCAAAATATTAATTTAAAGTTTTAGTTTTACACAATCAAAGGAAAACCCACCTACTATTTTAATGTCAAATGCTTCCATTTAAAATTTCATGAAGATGGGATCTCGTTTGAAATATTAATTTAAATTTTCAATTTTGCTCAATCAGAGGAAGACCCACCTAATATTTTGATGTCAAATTCTTCTATTTTAAATTTCACAGAGATTAGAGCTAGGTTGAAATATTAATTTCAAGTTTCAATTTTACACAATCAGTAGAAAGCCCACCTAATATTTTGATGTCATATGCTTCCAATTTAAATTTCATAAAGATTAGAGCTTGTTGGAAATATTAATTTAAAGTTTCAATTTTTCTCCCATAGGTAAAACATGTCACAAAAAAGTTTCAATTTGGCACAATCAGAGGTAAACCCACCGAATATTTTCATGTCAAATGCTTCCATTTTAAATTTAAAGAACATCGATGCTCATTTGAAATATAAATTTAAAGTTTCACTCTTTCTCAATCAGAGGAAAACCCACTGAATATTTTGATGTCAAATGCTTCTATCTTGAAATTGGAATCATTTTACATCAAAATATTAATTTTAAATTTTAAATATTAATTTAAAGTTTTAGTTTTACACAATTAGAGGAAAACCCACCTAATATTTTAATATCAAATTCTTCCATTTTAAATTTTACTAAGGTTGGAGCTTGTTTGAAATATTAGTATAAAGTTCCAATTTTTCTCAATAAGAGGAAAACCCACCTAATATTTTGATGTCAAATGCTTCTATTTTAAATTTCACGGAGAACTAAGCTCATTTGAAATATTAATTTCAAGTTTCAATTTTTCACAATGAGTAAAAAACCCACCTAATATTTTGATATAAAATGCTTCCAAATTAAATTTTAGGAAGATGAGAGATCGTTTAAAATATTAATTTAAAGTTTCAATTTTTCTCAATTAGAGGAAAACCCACCTAATATTTTGATGTCAAATGCTTCCATTTTAAATTTCATGATGATCAGAGCTTGTTTGAAATATTAATTTAAACTTTCAATTTTTCTCCTGAACGTAAAATGTGTCACAAAAATTTTTTAATTTTGCACAATCAGAGGTAAACCCACCTAATATTTTGATCTCAAATGCTTCCATTTTAAATTTCATGAACATCAGAGCTCATTTGAAATATTAATTTAAAATTTCAATTTTGCTCAACCAGAGGAAAACCCACCTTATATTTTGATTTCAAATGCTTCTATTTTTAATTGGAAGCATTTGACATCAAAATGTTAATTTAAAGTTTCAAATATTAATTTAAAGTATTAGTTTTACACAATCAGAGGAAAACTCACCTCATATTTTAATATCAAATGCTTCTATTTTAAATATAACGAAGATCGGATCTCATTTGAAATATTAATTTAAAGTTTCAATTTTTCTCAATTAGAGGGAAACCCACCTAATATTTTGATGTCAAATGCTTCTATTTTAAATTTCATGGAGATCCGAGCTTGTTTGAAATATTAATTTTAAGTTTGAATTTTACATAATTAGTGGAAAACCCCCCAAATATTTTGATGTCAAATGCTTCCAATTTAAATTTCACGAAGATCGGAGCTCGTATGAAATATTAATTTAAAGTTTCAATTTTGCTCAATCAGAGGAAAACCCACCTAATATTTTGATGTCAAATGCTACCATTTTAAATTTCACAAAGATCTGAGCTCATTTAAAATATTAATTTAAAGTTTTAAATTGCTGCCGGATGTAAAATGTGTCACACAAAAGTTTCAATTTTGCACAATCATAGGTAAATCCACCTAATATTTTGATGTCAAATGCTTCCATTTTAAGCTTAACAAACATCGGAGCTCATTTGAAATACTAATTTAAACTTTCAATTTTGCTCAATCAGAGGGAAACCCACCTTTTTTTGATGTTAAATGCTTCTATTTTAAATTGGAAGCATTTGACATCAAAATATTAATTTAAAAATTCAAATATTAGTTTAATGTTTTAGTTTTACACAATCAGAGGAAAACACACCTAATATTTTAATGTCAAATGCTTCCATTTTAAATTTCATGAAGATCGGATCTCGTTTGAAATATTAATTTAAAGTTTCAATTTTGCTCAATCAGAGGAAAACCCACCTAATATTTTGATGTCAAATGCTTCTATTTTAAATTCATGGAGACCAAAGCTCATTTGAAATATTAATTTCTAGTTTGAATTTTACATAATCAGTGGAAAACCCACCTAATATTTTGATGTCAAATGCTTCCAATTTAAATTTCATGAAGATTGGAGCTTGTTTGAAATATTAATTTAAAGTTTTAGTTTTCTCATTCGGAGGAAAACCCACCTAATATTTTGATGTCAAATGCTTCCATTGTAAATTGGAAGCATTTGACATCAAAATATTAATTTAAAGTTTCAAATATGAATTTAAAGTTTCAAATATTAATTTAAAGTTTCAGTTTTACACAATTAGAGGAAAACCCAGCTAATATTTTGATGTTAAATACTTCCATTTTAAATTTCACAAAGATCAGATCTCATTTGAAATATTAATTTAAAGTTTCAATTTTGCTCAATCAGAGGAAAAGCAACCTAATATTTTGATGTCAAGTGCTTCTATTTTAAATTTCACAATGATTCGAGCTCGTTTGATATATTAATTTCAAGTTTCAATTTTACACAATCAGTGGAAAACCCACCTAATATTTTGATGTCAGATGATTCCATTTTGAATTTCATGAACATTAGAGCTCATTTGAAATATTAATTTAAACTTTCAATTTTTCTCAATCAGAGGAAAACCCACCTAATATTTTGATGTGAAATGCTTCTATTTTAAATTGGAAGCATTTGACATTAAAAAATTAATTTAAAGTTTCAAATATTAATTTAAAGTTTTAGTTTTACACAATCAGAGGAAATCCCTCCTAATATTTTAATATCAAATGCTTCCATTTTGAATTTTACTAAAATCATATCTCGTTTGAAATATTAATTTAAAGTTTCAATTTTTCTCAATCATAGGTAAACCCACCTAATATTTTGATGTCAAATGCTTCCATTTTAAATTTCATGAACATCGGAGCTTGTTTGAAATATTAATTTAAACTTTCAATTTTGTTCAATTAGAGGAAAACCCACCTAATATTTTGATATCAAATGCTTTTATTTTAAATTGGAAGAATTTGACATCAAAAAATTAATTTAAAGTTTTATTTTTACACAATCAGAGGAGAACCCACCTAATATTTTGATGTCAAATGCTTCGATTTTAAATTTCATGAAGATAGGATTTCATTTGAAATATTAATTTAAAGTTTCAATATTGCTCAATCAAAGGAAAAGCCACCTAATATTTAGTTGTCAAATACTTCTATTTTAAATTTCACGGACATCCAAGCTCATTTTAAATATTAATTTAAAGTTTCAATTTTACACAATTAGTGGAAACCCCACCTAATATTTTGATGTCAAATACTTCTAATTTAAATTTCAGGAAGATCAGAGCTCATTTTAAATATTAATTTAAAGTTTCAATTTTCTCAATCAGAGGAAAACCCACCTAATATTTTGATATCAAATGCTTCCATTTTAAATTTCATGAAGATCGAAGCTCATTTGAAATATTAAATTAAACATTCAATTTTTCTCCTAGATGTAAAATGTGTCTAAAAAAAGTTTCAATTTTTCACATTCAGAGGTAAACCCACCTAATATTTTGATGTCAAATGATTCCATTTTAAATTTCATGAACATCGGAGCTCATTTGAATTATTAATTTAAACTTTCAATTTTGCTTAATCAGAGGAAAACCCACCTAATATTTTGATTTCAAATGCTTGTATTTTAAATTTGAAGCATTTGACATCAAAATATTAATTTGAAGTTTCAAATATTAACTTAAAGTTTTAGTTTTATATAATCAGAGGAAAACCACCTAATATTTTGATGTCAAATACTTCTATTTTAAATTTCACGCAGATCTGAGCTCATTTGAAATATTAATTTCAAGTTTCAATTTTACATAATCAGTGGAAAACCCACCTAATATTTTGACGTCAAATGCTTCCAATTTAAATTTCACTAAGATCGGAGCTCGTTTGAGACATTAATTTAAAGTTTCAATTTTCTCAATCAGAGGAAAACCCACCTAATATTGATGTCAAATGATTCCATTTTAATTTTCGCGAACATCGAAGCTCGTTTAAAATATTAATTTAAACTTTCAATTTTGTTCAATTAGAGGAAACCCCACCTAATATTTTGATGTCAAATGCTTCCATTTTAAATTAGAAGCATTTGACATCTAAATATTAATTTAAAGTTTCAAATATTAATTTAAAGTTTCAGTTTTACACAATTAGAGGAAAACCCAGCTAATATTTTGATGTTAAATACTTCCATTTTAAATTTCACAAAGATCAGATCTCATTTGAAATATTAATTTAAAGTTTCAATTTTGCTCAATCAGAGGAAAAGACACCAAATATTTTGATGTCAAGTGCTTCTATTTTAAATTTCACAATGATCCGAGCTTGTTTGATATATTAATTTCAAGTTTTAATTTTACACAATCAGTGGAAAAACCACCTAATATTTTGATGTCAAATGCTTCCAATTTAAATTTCATGAAGATCGAAGCTCATTTGAAATATTAATTTAAAGTTTCAATTTTCTCAATCAGAGGAAAACCCACCTAAAATTTTGATGTCAAATGCTTCCATTTTGAATTTCATGAAGATCAGAGGTCATTTGAAATATTTATTTAAACATTCAATTTTTGCTCCCAGACGTAAAACATGTCAGAAAAAGTTCAATTTTGCACAATCAGAGGTAAACCCACCTAATATTGTTATTTCAAATGCTTCCATTTTAAATTTCACGAACATCGGAGCTCGTTTGAAATATCAATTTCAAATTTCAAATTTGCTCAATTAGAGGAAAACCCACGTAATATTTTGATGTCAAATGCTTCTATTTTAAATTGGAAGCATTTGACATTAGAACGTTAATTTAAAGTTTGAAATATTAATATAAAGTTTTAGTTTTACACAATCAGAGGAAAACCCACCTAGTATTTTGATGTCAAATACTTCCATTTTATATTTAACAAAGATCGGATCTCGTTTGAAATATTAATTTAAAGTTTAAATTTTGCTCAATCAGAGGAAAACCCTCCTAATATTTTGATGTTAAATGCTTCTATTTTAAATTTCACAGAGATTCGAGCTCATTTGAAATATTAATTTCAAGTTTCAATTTTACACAATCAATGGAAAACCCACCTAATATTTTTATGTCAAATGCTTCTAATTTAAATTTCATGAAGATCGGAGCTCGTTTGAAATAATAATTTAAAGTTTCAATTTTCTCAATCAGAAGAAAACCCACCTAATATTTTGATGTCAAATGCTTCCATTTTAAATTTCATGAAGATCGGAGCTCATTTGAAATATTAATTTAAACTTTCAATTTTGCTCAATTAGAGGAAAACCCACCTATTATTTTGATGTCAAATACTTCTATTTTAAATTGGAAGCATTTGACATTAAAATATTAATTTAAAGTATATATTTTACACAATCAGAGGAAAACCCACCTAATATTTTGATGTCAAATGCTTCCATTTTAAATTTCATGAAGATCGGATCTCATTTGAAATATTAATTTAAAGTTTCAATTTTGCTCAATCAGAGGAAAACACACGTAATATTTTTATGTCAAATGCTTCTATTTTAAATTTGACATATATCCAAGCTCATTTGAAATATTAATTTCAAGTTTCAATTTTACACAATCATTGGAAAACCCACCTAATATCTTGATGTCAAATGCTTCCAATTTAAATTTCACGAAGATTGGAGCTCGTTTGAAATATTAATTTAAAGTTTCAATTTTCTCAATCAGAGAAAAATCTAACTAATATTTTAATTTCAAATGCTTCTATTTTAAATTACATGAAGATTGGAGCTCATTTGAAATATTAATTTGAACATTCAATTTTGCTCCCACACATAAAATGTGTCAGAAAAAAGTTTCAATTTGCTCAATCAAAGGTAAACCCACCTAATATTTTGATGTCAAATGCTTCCATTTTAAATTTTAGGAACATCGGAGCTCATTTGAAATATCAATTAAAATTTTAAATTTTTCTCAATTAGAGGAAAACCCACCTAATAATTTGATGTCAAATGCTTCTATTTTAAATTGGAATCATTTGACATCAAAATATTAATGTAAAGTTTCAATTTTACACAATTAAAGGAAAACCCACCTAATACTTTGATGTCAAATGATCCCATTTTAAATTTCACGAAGATCGGATCTTGTTTGAAATATTAATTTAAAGTTTCAATTTTGCTCAATCAGATGAAAACCCACCTAATAATTTGACCTCAAATACTTCTATTTTAAATTTCATGGAGATCTGAGCTCATTTGAAATATTAATTTCAAGCTTCAATTTTACACAATCAATAGAAAAACCACCTAATATTTTTATGTCAAATGATTCAATTTTAAATTTCACGAAGATCGAAGCTCGTTTGAAATATTAATTTAAAGTTTCAATTTTCTTAATCAGAGGACAACCCACCTAAATTTCATGAAGATTAGAGCTCTTTTGAAATATTAATTTAAACATTGAATTTTGCTCCCCTCGTAAAACCTGTCAAAAAAGTTTCAATTTTGCAAAATCAGAGGTAAACCCACGTAATATTTTGATGTCAAATGCTTCCATTTTAAATTTCACAAACATCAGAGCTCATTTGAAATATTAATTTAAAATTTCAATTTTGCTGAATCAGAGGAAAACCCACCTAATATTTTGATGTCAAATGCTTCTATTTTAAATTGCAAGCATTTGACATCAAATTATTAATTTAAAGTTTGAAATATTAATATTAAGTTTCAGTTTTACATAATCAAAGGAAAGCCCACCTGATATTTTGATGTCAAATACTTCCATTTTAAATTTCACAAAGGTCGGATCTCGTTTGAAATATTATTTTAAAGTTTCAATTTTGCTCAATCAAAGGAAAACCCACCTAATATTTTGATGTCAAATGCTTCTATTTTAAATTTCATAGAGATTCAAGCTTGTTTGAAATACTAATTTCAAGTTTCAATTTTACACAATCAGTAGAAAACCCACCTAATATTTTGATGTCAAATCCTTCCAATTTAAATTTCACGAAGATCGAAGCTCGTTTGAAATATTAATTTAAGTTTCAATTTTCTCTATCAGAGGAAAACCCACCTAATATTTTGATGTCAAATGCTTGCATTTAAAATTTCACAAAGATCGGAGCTCATTTGAAATATTGACTTAAATATTCAATTTTTCTTCCAGACTTAAAATGTGTCACAAAAAATTTTCAATTTTAGGCAATCAGAGGTAAGCCCACCTAATATTTTGATGTAAAATGATTCCAATTTAAATTTCACAAATATCAGAGCTCATTTGAAATATTGATTTAAACTTTCAGTTTTGCTCAATCAGAGGAAAACCCACCTAATATTTTGATGACAAATGTTTCTATTTTAAATTAGAAGCATTTGACATCAAAATGTTAATTTAAAGTTTCAAATATTAATTTAAAAATTCAGTTTTACACAATCAGAGGAAAACCCACCTTATATTTTGATGTGAAATGCTTCCATTTTAAATTTCATGAAGATCGGATCTTGTTTGAAATATTGATTTAAAGTTTCAATTTTTCTCAATCAGAGGAAAACCCACCTAATATTTTGATGTCAAATGCTTCCATTCTAAAATTCATGAAAATCAAATCTCATTTGAAATATTAATTTAAAGTTTCAATTTTTCTCAATCAGAGGAAAACCCACCTAATATTTTGATGTCAAATGCTTCTATTTTAAATTTCACAGAGATCCAAGCTCGTTTGAAATATTAATTCCTAGTTTCAATTTTACACAATCAGTGGAAAACCCACGTAATATTTTGATGTCAAATGCTTCCAATTTAAATTTTAGGAAGATCAGAGCTCATTTGAAACATTAATTTAAGGTTTCAATTTTCTCAGTCAGAGGAAAACCCACCTAATATTTTGATGTTAAATGCTTCCATTTTAAATTTCACCAAGGTCGGATCTCAGTTGAAATATTAATTTAAACATTCAATTTTGCTCCCGGACATAAAAGGTGTCACAAAAAAGTTTATATTTTGCACAATCAGAAGAAAACCCACCTAATATTTTGATGTCAAATGCTTCCATTTTTAATTTCACAAAGATCGGATCTTGTTTAAAAAATTAATTTAAAGTTTTAATTTTGCTCAATCAGAGGAAAACCCACCTAATATTTTCATGTCAAATGATTTTTTTAAAAATTTCACAGAGATTTGGGCACGTTTGAAATATTAATTTCATGTTTCAATTTTACACAATCAGTGGAAAACCCACCTAATATTTTGATGTAAGGCTTCCAATTTAAATTTCACAAAGATCGGAGCTCATTTGAAATATTAATTTAAAGTTTAAATTTCCTCAATCAGAGGAAAACCCAGCTAATATTTTGATGTTCAATGCTTCCATTTTAAATTGCACTAAGATCAGAGCTCATTTGAAATATTAATTTAATTATTCAATTTTGCTCCCGGACGTAAAACATGTCACAAAAAGGTTTTAGTTTTTCACAATCAGTGGTAAACCTGCCTAATATTTTGATGTCAAGTGCTTCCATTTTAAATTTCATGAATATCGGAGCTCTTTTGAAATATGAATTTAAACTTTCAATTTTGCTCAATCAGAGGAAAACCCACCGTATATTTTTATGTCAAATGCTTCTATTTAAAATTGGATGCACTTGACATCAAAATATTAATTTAAAGTTTTTGTTTTACATAATCATAGGAAAACCCACCTAATATTTTGATGTCAAATGCTTCCATTTTAAATTTTATGAAGATCGAATCTCGTTTGAAATATTAATTTAAAGTTTTGAATTTTGCTCAATCAGAGGAAAACCCACCTAATATTTTGATGTCAAATGCTTCTATTTTAAATTTGATGGAGATTCGAGCTCGTTTGAAATATTAATTTCAATTTTCAATTTTACGCAATCAGTGGAAAACCCACCTAATATTTTGATGTCAAATGCTTTGAATTTAAATTTCACGAAGATCGGAGATCGTTTGAAATATTAATTTAAAGTTTTAATTTTCTTAATAAGAGGAAAAGCTAACTAATATTTTGATGTCAAATGGTTCCATTTTAAATTTCACAAAGATTGGAGCTTATTTTAAATATTAATATAAACATTCAATTTTTTTGCTAGACGTAAAGCGTGTCACAAAAAAGTTTTTATTTTGCACAATCAGAGGTAAACCCACCAAATATTTTGATGTCAAATGCTTCCATTTTAAATTGCACAAACATCGGAGCTTGTTTGATATGTTAATTTAAAATTTTAATTTTTCTCAATCAGAGGAAAACCCACCTAATAATTTGATGTCAAAAGCTTCTATTTTAAATTGGAAGGATTTAACATCAAAATATTAATTTAAAGTTTCAAATATTAATTTAAAGTTTCAGTTTTACACAATTAGAGGAAAACCCACCTAATATTTTTTTATGTCAAATGCTTGCATTTTAAATTTCACGAAGATCGGATCTCATTTGAAATATAAATTTAAAGATTCAGTTTTTCTCAATCAAAGGAAAACCCACCTAATATTTTGATATCAAATGCTTCTATTTTAAATTTCATGGAGATTTGAGATCAGTGGAAAGCCCACCTAATATTTTGATGATGCTTCCAATTTAAATTTCATGAAGATCGGAGCTCATTTGAAAAATTAATTTAAAGTTTCAATTTTCTCAATCAGAGCAAAATCTGACTAATATTTTGATGTCAAAAGTTTCCATTTTAAATTTTACAAAGATGAGAGCTCATTTTAAATATTAAGTTAAACATTCAATTTTGCTCCTAGAAGTAAAACGTGACACAAAAAAGTTTCAATTTTTCACAATAAGAGGTAAACCCACCCAATATTTTGATGTCAAATGCTTCCATTTTAAATTTCACAAACATTGGAGCTTGTTTGAAATGTTAATTTAAACTTCTAATTTTTCTCAATCAGAGGAAAACCCACCTAATTTGATGTCAAATGCTTCTATTTTAAATTGGAAGAATTTGACATGAAAATACTAATTTAAAGTTTCAAAAATTAATTTAAAGTTTTAGTTTTACACAATTAGAGGAAAACCCACCTAATATTTTGTTGTCAAATACTTCCATTTTAAATTTCACAAAGATCAGATCTTGTTTGAAATATTAATTTAAAGTTTCAATTTTGCTCAAGCAGAGGAAAACCCACCTAATATTTTGATGTCAAATGCTTCTATTTTAAATTTCATGGAGCTCCAAGCTCATTTTCAATATTAATTTAAACATTCTCTTTTGCTCCCGAGTGTAAAACGTGTCACAAAAAAGTTTTAATTTTGCACAATCAGAGGTAAACCCACCTAATATTTTGATGTCAAATGCTTCCATTTTAAATTTCAAGAACATCGGAGCTTGTTTGAAATATTAATTTAAACTTCCAATTTTCCTCAATCCGAGGAAAACCCACCTAATATTTTGATGTCAAATGCTTCAATTTTAAATTGGAAGAATTTGACATCGAAATATTAATTTAAAGTTTCAGTTTTACGCAATCAGTGGAAAACCCTCCTAATATTTTGATATCAATTGCTTCGATTTAAAATTTCATGAAAATTAGAGTTTGTTTGAAATATTGATTTAAAGTTTCAATTTTCTTAATCAGAGGAAAACCCACCTAATATTTTTATGTGAAATGCTTCCATTTTAAATTTCACGAAGATTGAAACTCATTTGAAATATTAATTTAAATTTTTAATTTTGCTCCTGTCGTAAAATGTGTGACAAAAATGTTTCAATTTTGCAGAATCAGAGGTAAACCCACCTAATATTTTGATGTCAAATGCTTCCATTTTAAATTTCATGAATGTCAGAGCTTGTTTGAAATATTAATTTAAAATTTCAATTTTGCTCTATCAGAATAAAACCCACCTAATATTTTTATGTCAAATGCTTTTATTTAAAATTGGAATCATTTGACATGAATCGATTAATTACAAGTTTCAAATATTAATTTAAAGTTTAAGTTTTACAGAAGAAGAGGAAAACCTGCCTAATATTTTGATGTCAAATGCTTCCATTTTAAATTTCGCAAAGATCAGATGTCGTTTGAAATATTTATTTAAAGTTTCAATTTTTCTCAATCAGAGGAAAACCCACCTAATGTTTTGATGTCAAATGCTTGTATTTTAAATTTCATAGAGATCCGAGCTTGTTTGAAATATTAATTTCATGTTTGAATTTTACACAATCAGTGGAAAACCCACCTAATATTTTGATGTCAAATGCATCCAATTTAAATTTCACAAAGATCGGAGCTCATTTGAAATATTAATTTTAAGTTTAAATTTTCTCAATCAGACGAAAAACCACCTAATATTTTGATGTCAAATGTTTCCATTTTGAATTTCATGAAGGTCAAAGCTCATTTGAAATATTAATTTAAACATTTAATTTTGGTCGTAGACGTAAAACATGTCGCAAAAAAGTTTCAATTTTGTATAATCAAAGGTAAACCCACCTAATATTTTGATGTCAAATGCTTCCATTTTAAATCTCACAAACATCAGAGGTCATTTGAAATATTAATTTAAACTTTCAATTTTGCTTAATAAGAGGAAATCCCACCTAATATTTTGATGTCAAATGCTTCTATTTTAAATTGTAAGCATTTGAAATCAAAATATTAAATTAAACTTTCAACTATTAATATAAAGTGTCAGTTTTACATAATCAGAGGAAAACCCACCTGATATTTTGATGTTAGATGCGTCCATTTTAAATTTCACGAAGATCGGATCTCATTTGAAATATTAATGTAAAGTTTCAATTTTGCTCAATCTGAGGAAAACCCACCAAATATTTTGATTTCAAATGCTTCTATTTTATATTTAACAGAGATCCAAGCTTGTTTGAAATATTAATTTCAAGTTTCAATTTTACATAATCAGTAGAAAACCCACCTAATATTTTGATGTCAAATGCTTCCAATTTAAATTTCAGGAAGATCAGAGCTCGTTTGAAATATTAATTTAAAGTTTCAATTTTCTCTATCAAAGGAAAACCCACCTAATATTTTCATGTCAAATGCTTCCATTTTAAATTTCATGAAGATCGGAGCTCATTTGAAATATTAATTTAAACATTCAATTTTGCTTCAAGACATAAAATGTGTCACAAAAAAGTTTCCACTTTAGACAATTAGAGGTAAGCCCACCTAATTCTTTGATGTCAAAGGCTTCCATTTTAAATTTCATGAAGATCATATCTCATTTGAAATATTAATTTAAAGTTTCAATTTTTCTCAATCAGAGGAAATCCCACCTAATATTTTGATGCCAAATGATTCTATTTAAAATTTCACGAACATCCGAGCTCATTGGAATATTAATTTAAGGTTTCAATTTTACACAATTAGTGGAAAACCCACCTAATATTTTGAGGTCAAATGCTTCCAATTTAAATTTCACAAAGATCGAAGCTCATTTGAATTATTAATTTACAGTTTCAATTTTCTCAATCAGAGGAAAACCCACCCAATGTTTTGATGTAAAATGCTTCCATTTTAAATTTCACAAAGATCGGAGCTCATTTGAAATATTAATTTAAACTTTCAATTTTGCATAATCAGAGGTAAACCCACCTAATATTTTTATTTCAAATGCTTCCATTTTAAATTTCATGAAAATTGGAGCTCATTTGAAATATAAATTTAAACTTTCAATTTTGCTCAATCAGAGGAAAACCCACCTAATTTTTTTTATGTCAAATGCTTCTATTTTAAATTGGAAGCATTTTACATCAAAATATTAATTTTTTTGATGTCAAATGCTTCCACTTTAAATTACATGAAGATCAGAGCTCCTTTGAAATATTAATTTCAAGTTTCAATTTTACACAATGAGTAGAAAACCCACCTAATATTTTGATGTCAAATGCTTCCAATTTAAATTTCTCAAAGATCGGAGCTCGTTTGAAATATTAATTTAAATTTTCAATTTTCTCAATCAAAGGAAAGCCCACCCAATATTTTGATGTCAAATACTTCCATTTTAAATTTCATGAAGATTTGAGCTTGTTTAAAATATTAATTTAAAATTTCAATTTTGCTCTCGGACGTAAAACGTGTCACAAAAAAGTTTCAATTTTGCACAGTCAAAGGTAAACCCACATAATATTTTCATGTTAAATTCTTCCATTTGAAATTTCATGAACATTAGAGTTCGTTTGAAATATTAATTTAAACTTTCAATTTTGCTCAATCAGAGGAAAACCAACCTAATATTTTGATGCCAAATGCTTCTATTTTAAATTTGAAGTATTTGACATCAAAATATTAATTTAAAGTTTCATTTTTTCTCAATCAGAGGAAAACTCACCTAATATTTTGATGTCAAATGCTTGTATTTTAAATTTCACAAAGATCTAAGCTCGTTTGAAATATTAATTTCAAGTTTCAATTTTACACAATCAATGGAAAACCCACCTAATATTTTGATGTCAAAATGCTTCCAATTTAAATTTTGCAAAGATCGAAGCTCATTTGAAATATTAATTTAAAGTTTTAATTTTCTTAAGTAGAGGAAAACCCACCTAATATTTTGATGTCAAATGCTTCCATTTCAAATTTCACGAAGATCGGAGCTCATTTAAAATATTAATTTAAACATTCAATTTTTCTCTCGGGTGTAAAATATGTCACAAAAAAGTTACAATTTTGCACAATCAGAGGTAAACCCACCTAATATTTTGATGTCAAATGCTTCCATTTTAAATTTTAAGAACATTGGAGCTCGTTTGAAATTTTAAGTTAAACTTTCTTTTTTTCTCAATCAGAGGAAAACCCACCTAATATTTTGATGTCAAATGCTTCTATTTTAAATTAGAAGCATTTGACATCAAAATATTAATTTAAAGTTTAAAATATTAATTTAAAGTTTCAGTTTTACACAATCATAGGAAAACCCATGTAATATTTTAATGTCAAATATTTCAATTTTAAATTTCATGACGATCGAATCTCGTTTGAAATATTAATTTAAAGTTTTAATTTTGCTCAATCAGAGGAAAACACACCTACTATTTTGATGTCAAATGCTTCTATTTTAAATTTCACGAAGATCCAAGCTCGTTTGAAATATTAATTTCAAGTTTCAATTTTACACAATCAGTGGAAAACCCACCTAATATTTTGATGTCAAATACTTCCATTTTAAATTTCACGAAGATCTGAGCTCGTTTTAAATATTAATTTAAAGTTTCAATTTTGCTCCCGGACGTAAAACATTTCACAAAAAAATTTCAATTTTGCACAATCAGACATAAACCCACCTAATATTTTATTGTCAAATGCTTCCATTTTAAATTTCATGAACATCAGAGCTCGACTGATAAATTTATTTAAACTTTTAATTTTTCTCAATCAGAGGAAAACCCACCTAATATTTTGATGTCAAATGCTTCTATTTTAAATTGGAAGAATTTGACATCAAAATATTAATTTAAAGTTTCAATTTTACACAATCAGAGGAAAACCCACATAATAATTTAATGTCAAATGCTTCCATTTTAAATTTCTCAAACATTGGATCTCATTTGAAATATTAATTTAAAGTTTCAATTTTTCTCAATCAGAGGAAAACCCACCTAATATTTTGATGTCAGATGCTTCTATTTTAAAGTTGACAGAGATCTAAGCCCATTGTAAATATTAATTTTAAGTTTCAATTTTACACAATCATCAGAAAACCCACCTAATATTTTTATATCAAATGATTCCAATTTAAATTTCATGAAGATCAAAGCTCATTTGAAATATTAATTTAAAGTTTCAATTTTCTCAATCAGAGGAAAACCCGCCTAATATTTTTATGTTAAATGCTTCCATTTTAAATTTCATGAAGATCGGAGCTCATTTGAAATATTAATTTAAACATTCAATTTTGCTCTTGGATGTAAAATGTGTCACAAAAAAGTTTCAATTTTGCACAATCAGGGGTAAACCTAGCTAATATTTTGATGTCAATTGCTTCCATTTTAAATTTAATGAACATCAGAGCTTGTTTGAAATATTAATTTAAACTTTGAATTTTGTTCCACCGAATATTTTGTTGTCAAATGCTTCTTTTTTAAATTGGAATCATTTGACATCAAAATTTTAATTCTAAGTTTTAAATATTAATTTAAATTTTTTGTTTTACACAATCATAGGAAAACCACCTAATATTTTAATGTCAAATGCTTCCATTGTAAATTTTATGAAGATCAGATCTCCTTTGAAATATTAATTTAAAGTTTCAATTTTGCTCAATCAGGGGAAAACCCTCCTAATATTTTGATCTCAAATGCTTCTATTTTAAATTTCACAGAGATTTGAGCTCATTTGAAATATTAATTCAAAATTTCAATTTTACACAACCAGTAGAAAACCAACCTAATATTTTGATGTCAAATGCTTCCAATTTAAATTTCATGAAGCTTAGAGCTCGTTTAAAATATTAATTTAAAGTTTGAATTTTCCCAATCAGAGGAAAACTCACCCAATATTTTGATGTCAAATGCTTTCATTTTAAATTTCATGAAGATCCGAGCTCATTTGAAATATTAATTTAAAGTTTCAATTTTGATCCCAAAAGTAAAATGTAAAGTTTTAATTTAAAGTTTCAATTTTGAAATATTAATTTAAACATTCAATTTTTCTCTGGGACGTAAAATGTGTCACAAAAATTTACAATTTTTCACAATCTGAGGTAAACCAACCTAATATTTTGATGTCAAATGCTTCTATTTTAAATTTAATGTAGATCCAAGCTCTTTTGAAATATTAACTTCAAGTTTTATATTTTACACAACCAGTGGAAAACCCACCTAATATTTTGATGCCAAATGCTTCAAATTTAAATTTCATGAAGATCAGAGCTCGTTTGAAATATTAAATTTAAGTTTCAATTTTCTCAATCAGAGGAAAACCCACCTAATATTTTGATGTCAAATGCTTCCATTTTAAATTTCACCAAGATCAAAGCTCATTTGAAATATTAATTTAAACATTCAATTTTGCTCCCGGGCGTAAAATGTGTCACAAAAAGATTCAATTTTGCACAATCAGAGGTAAACCAACCTAATATTTTCATGTCAAATGCTTCCATTTTAAATTTCACAAACGTTGGAGCTCATTTGAAGTATTAATTTAAACTTTCAATTTTTCTCAATCAGAGGAAAACCCACCTAATATTTTGATCTCAAATGCTTCTATTTTAAATTGGAAGCATTTGACATCAAAATATTAATTTAAAGTTTCAAATATTAATTTAAAGTTTCAGTTTTATACAAGTAGAGGAAAACCCACCTAATATTTTAATGTCAAATGCTTCCATTTCAAATTTCACAAAGATCGGATCTCGTTTGAAATATTAATTTAAAGTTTTAATTTTGCTCAATTAGAGGAAAACCCACTTTATATTTTGATGTCAAATGCTTCTATTTTAAATTTCATGGAGATCCGAGCTCGTATGAAATATTAATTTAGAGTTTCAATTTTACACAATCAATGGAAAACCCACCTAATATTTTGATTTCAAATGCTTCTAATTTAAATTTCATGAAGATCGGAGCTCGTTTGAAATATTAATTTAAATTTCAATTTTCTCAATCAGTGGAAAACCCACCTAATATTTTTATGTCAAATGCTTCCATTTTAAATTTAATGAAGATCGGAGCTCGTTTGAAATATTAATTTAAACTTTCAATTTTGCTCCCGGACGTAAAACGTGTGACAAAAAAGTTTCAATTTTGCACAATCAGAGCTAAACCCACCTAATATTTTGATGTCAAAGGCTTCCATTTTAAATTTCATGAACATCAGAGCTCGTTTGAAATATTAATTCAAACTTTCAATTTTTCTCAATCAGAGGAATACCCACCTATTATTTTGATGTCAAATGCCTCTATTTTAAATTGGAAGCTTTTCTCATCGAAATATTAATTTAAAGTTTTAGTTTTACACAATCAGATGAAAAACCATGTAATATTTTAATGTCAAATGCTTCCATTTTAAATGTCATGAAGATCGGATCTCGTTTGAAATATTAATTTAAAGTTTCAACTTTTCTCAATTAGAGAAAATCCCACCTAATATTTTGATGTCAAATGCTTCTATTTAAAATTTCACAGACATCTGAGCTTGTTTAAAATATTAATTTCAAGTTTCAATTTTACACAATCAGTGGAAAACCCACCTACTATTTTGATGTCAAGTGCTTCCAATTTAAATTTTAGAAAGATCAAAGCTCATTTGAAACATTAATATAGAGTTTCAATTTTCACAATCAGAGGAAAACCCATCTAATATTTTGATGTCAAATGCTTCCATTTTAAATTTCATGAAGATCGGAGCTCATTGGAAATATTAATTTAAACTTTCAATTTTGCTCCCAGACGTAAAATGTGTCACTAAAAAGTTTCAATTTTGAGCAATTAGAGGTAAACCCACCTAATATTTTTATTTGAAATGCTTTCATTTTAAATTTCATGAACATCAGAGCTCATTTTAAATATTAATTTAAACTTTCAATTTTGCTCCCCGACGTAAAATGTGTCACTAAAAAGTTTTAATTTTGCACAATCAGAGGTAAACCCACCTAATATTTTGATTTCAAATGCTTCCATTTCTGATTTCAAGTTTCAATTTTACACAATCAGTGGGAAACCCACCTAATATTTTGATGTCAAATGCTTCCAATTTAAATTTAATTACGATTAGAGCTTGTTTGAAATATTAATTTAAAGTTTTAGTTTTCTCAATCAGAGGAAAATCTGACTAATATTTTGATGACAAATGCTTCCATTTTAAATTTTACAAAGATTGGAGCTCATTTGAAATATTATTTTAAAGATTCAATTTTGCTCCCAAACGTAAAACATGTCACAAAAAAGTTTCAATTTTGCACAATTAGAGGTAAACCCACCTAATATTTTGATGTTAAATGCTTCCATTTTAAATTTCATGAACATCAGAGCTCATTTGAAATGTTAAGTTAAACTTTCAATTTTTCTCAATCAGAGGAAAACCCACCTAATATTTTTATGTCAAATGCTTCCATTTTTTATTTAAAGGTTCAATTTTTCTCAATCAGAGGAAAACACACCTAATATTTTGATGTCAAATGCTTCTATTTTAAATTTTACAGAGATCTAGGCTCATTTGAAATAGTAATTTCAAGCTTCAATTTTACATAATTTGTGAAAAACCCACATAATATTTTGATGTAAAATGCGTCCAATTCAAATTTCATGAAGATCAGATCTCATTTCAAATATTAATTTAAAGATTCAATTTTTCTCAATCAAAGGAAAACCCACCTAATATTTTGATGTCAAATGCTTCTATTTTAAATTTCACAAAGATCTGAGCTCGTTTGAAATACTAATTTCAAGTTTCAATTTTACACAATCGGTGGAAAACCCACCTAATAGTTTGATGTCAAATGCTTCCAATTTAAATTTGATGAAGATCAGAGCTTGTTTGAAATATTAATTTAAAGTTTCAATTTTCTCAATCAGAGGAAATTTTGACTAATATTTTAATGTGAAATGTTTCTATTTTAAATTTCACGAAGATTGGAGCCAATTTGAAATATTAATTTAAACATTCAATTTTGCTCCCGGACGTAAAATGTGTCACAAAAAAGTTTCAATTTTGCATAATCAGAGGTAAACCCACCTAATATTTTGATGTCAAATGCTTCCATTTTAAATTTCATGAACATCAGAGCTTGTTTGAAATGTTAACTTAAACTTCTAATTTTTTTCAATTAGAGGAAAACCCACCTAATAATTTGATGTCAAATGCTTCTATTTTAAATTAGAAGCATTTGACATTAAAATATTAATTTAATGTTTCAAATATTAATTTAAAAATTTAGTTTTACATAATTAGAGGAAAACCCACATAATATTTTGATGTCAAATGCTTCCATTTTAAATTTCACGAACATCAGATCTCATTTGAAATATTAATTTAAAGTTTCAATTTTGCTCAATCAGAGGAAAACCCACCTAATATTTTCATGTCAAATGCTTTTATTTTAAATTTCACAAAGATCTGAGCTCATTTGAAATATTAATTTCAAGTTTCAATTTTACACAATCAGTGGAAAACCCACCTAATATTTGGATGTCAAATGCAACCAATTTAAATTTCACGAAGATTGGAGCTTATTTGAAATATTAATTTAAAGTTTCAATTTTATCAATCAGAGGAAAACCCAACTAATATTTTGATGTCAAATGCTTCCATTTTAAATTTTATGAAGATCCGAGCTCATTTGAAATATTAATTGAAACATTCAATTTTCCTCTTAGACGTAAGGTGTGTCACAAAAAAGTTTTAATTTTTCACAATCAGAGGTAAAACCACCTAATATTTTGATGTGAAATGCTTCCATTTTAAATTTCAAGAATATCGGAGTTCATTTGAAATATTAATTTAAACTTTGAATTTTGCTCAATCAGAGGAAAACCCACCTAATATTTTGATGTCAAATGCTTTTATTTTAAATTAGAAGCATTTGACATCAAAATATTAATTTAAAGTTTCAAATATTAATTTAAGGTTTTAGTTTTACACAATTAGTTGGAAACCCACCTTATATTTTGATATCAAATATTTCGATTTTAAATTTCATGAAAATTTGAGGTCGTTTGAAATATTAATTTAAAATTTCAATTTTATCAATTAGAGGAAAACCCACGTAATATTATCATGTCAAATGCTTCCATTTTAAATTTCATGAAGATCGAAGCTCATTTGAAATATTAATTTAAATATTCAATTTTGCACCCATCATGAAATGTGTCAAAAAAAAGTTTCAATTTTGCAGAATCAGAGGTAAGCCCACCTAATATTTTGATGTCAAATGCTTCCATTTTAAATTTCACGAACATCAGAGCTTGTTTGAAATATTAATTTAAAATTTTGATTTCGCTTAATCAGAGGAAAACCCACCTAATATTTTGATGTCAAATGCTTCTATTTTAAATTGGAAGCATTTGACATAAAAATATTGATTTAAAGTTTCAAATATTAATTTAAAGTTTAAGTTTTACACAGGCAGAGGAAAATGCAACTAATATTTTTATGTCAAATGCTTCCATTTTAAATTTCATGAAGATTGGATCTCATTTGAAAAATTTATTTATAGTTTTAATTTTGCTCAATCAAAGGAAAACTCACCTAATATTTTGATGTCAAATACTTGTATTTTAAATTTCACGCAGATCTGAGATTGTTTGAAATATTAATTTCATGTTCGAATTTTACACAATCAGTGGAAAACCCACCTAATATTTTGATGGCAAATGCATCCAATTTAAATTTCACGAAGATTGAAGTTCATTTGAAATATTAATTTAATGTTTCAATTTTCTCAATCAGACGAAAACCGACCTAATATTTTGATGTCAAATGCTTCCATTTTGAATTTCACAAAGATAAAAGCTCATTTGAAATATCAAATTAAACATTCAATTTTGGTCGCAGACGTAAAACGTGTCACAAAAAAGTTTCAATTTTACACAATTAGAGGTAAACCCACCTACTATTTTGATGTCAAATGCTTGCATTTTAAATCTCAAGAACATCAGAGCTCATTTGAAATATTAATTTAAACTTTCAATTTTTCTCAATAAGAGGAAAACTCACCTAATATTTTGATGTCAAATGCTTCTATTTTAAGTTGGAAGCATTTGACATCAAAATATTAATTTAAATTTTCAAATATTAATGTAAAGTGTCAATTTTAGACAATCAGAGGAAAACCCACCTGATATTTTGATGTCAAATGCTTCCATTTTAAATTTCACAAAGATCGGATCTCATTTGAAATATTAATTTAAAGTTTCAATTTCTCTCAATTAGAGGAAAACCCACCTAATATTTTTATGTCAAATGCTTCTATTTTAAATTTCACAAAGATCCAAGCTCGTTTGAAATATTAATTTTGAGTTTCAATTTTACACAATCAGCAGAAAATCCACCTAATATTTTGATGTCGAATGCTTCCAATATAAATTTCACAAAGATCAGAGCTCGTTTGAAATATTATTTTAAAGTTTCAATATTCTCTATCAGAGGAAAACCCACCTAATATTTTGATGTCAATTGCTTCCATTTTGCTTCAAGACGTAAAATGTGTCATAAAAAAGTTTCAATTTTAGACAATCAGAGGTAAGCCCACCTAATATTTTGATGTCAAATGCTTGCATTTTAAATTTCACGAACATTGGAGCTCGTTTGAAATATTAATTTAAACTTTCAATTTTGCATAATCAGACGAAAACCCACCTTATATTTTGATGTGAAATGCTTCCATTTTAAATTTCACAAAGATCAGATCTCATTTGAAATATTGATTTAAAGTTTCAATTTTGCTTAATCATAGGAAAACCCACCTAATATTTTGATGTCAAATGCTTCTATTTTAAATTTCACGGAGATCCGAGCTCTTTTGAAATATTAATTTCAAGTTTCAATTTTACACAATCAATGCAAAACCCATCTAATATTTTAATGAAAAATGCTTCCAATTTAAATTTCACGAAGATCAGAGCTCGTTTGAAATATTAATTGAAAGTTTCAATTTTCTCAATCAAAGGAAAACCCACCTAATATTTTGATGTCAAATGCTTCCATTTTAAATTTCACGAAGATCAGAGCTCATTGAAATATTAATTTAAACATTTGATTTTTCTCCTGAACGTCAAATGTGTCACAAAAAAATTCTATTTTGCACAATCAGAGGTAAACTAACCTAATATTTTGATGTCAAATGCTTATATTTTAAATTTCATGAAGAGCCGAGCTCTTTTGAAATATTAATTTCAAGTTTCAATTTTACACAATCAGTCCAAAACCCACCTAATATTTTGATGTCAAATGCTTCCAATTTAAATTTCATGAAGACCAGAGCTCATTTGAAATATTAATTTAAAGTTTCAATTTTATCAATCAGAGGAAAATCCACCTAATATTTTGATGTCAAATGCTTACATTTTAAATTTCACGATGATCGGAGCTCATTTGAAATATTAATTTAAACATTCAATTTTGCTCCTGGACGTAAAATGTTTCACAAAAGGTTTTAATTTTGCATAATCAAAGGTAAACCAACCTAATATTTTGATGTCAAACACTTCCATTTAAAATTTCATGAACATCAGAGCTCGTTTGAAGTATTAGTTTAAACTTTCAATTTTGCTCAATCAGAGGAAAACCCACATAATATTTTGATGTCAAATGCTTCTATTTTAAATTGGAAGCATTTGACATCAAAATATTATTTTAAAGTTTCAAATATTAATTTAAAGTTTCAGTTTTACACAATCAGAGGAAAACCCACCTAATATTTTAATGTCAAATGCTTCCATTTTAAATTTCATGAAGATTAGATCTCATTTGAAATATTAATTTAAAGTTTCAATTTTGCTCAATCAGAGGAAAACCCACCTAATATTTTGATGTCAAATGCTTCTATTTTAAATTTCATGGAGATCCAAGCTCATATGAAATATTAATTTAAAGTTTCAATTTTCTCAATCAGAGGAAAACCCACCTAATATTTTGATGTCAAATGCTTCCTTTTTAAATTTCACAGAGATCAGAGCTCGTTCAAAATATTAATTTAAAGTTTTGATTTTGCTCCCGGACGTAAAACGTGTCACAGAAAATTTTCAATTTTGCACAATCAATGCTAAACCCACCTAATATTTTGAAGTCAAAAGCTTCCATTTTAAATTTCATGAACATCAGAGCTCATTTGAAATATTAATTTGAAGTTTCAATTTTGCACAATCAGAGGAAAACCAACCTATTATTTTGATGTCAAATGCTTCTATTTTAAATTGGAAGCATTTTTTATCGAAATATTAAATTAAAGTTTCATTTTTACACAATCAGAGGAAAACCCACCTAATATTTTAATGTTAAATGCTTCTATTTTAAATTTCACAAAGATCGGATCTCATTTGAAATATTAATTTAAAGTTTCAATTTTTCTCAATCAGAGGAAATCCCACCTAATATTTTGATGTCAAATGCTTCTATTTTAAATTTCACAGACATCCGAGCTCATTTGAAATATTAATTTAAAGTTTAAATTTCATGAAGATTGAAGCTTGTTTGAAATATTAATTTAGAGTTTCAATTTTCTCAATCAGATGAAAACTGACCTAATATTTTGATGTCAAATGCTTCCATTTTAAATTTCACAAAGATCGGAGGTCATTTGAAATATTAATTTAAACATTCAATTTTTCTCCCAGACGTAAAACGTGTCACTAAAAAGTTTCAATTTTGCACAATCAGAGGTAAACCCACCTAATATTTTGATGTCAAATGCTTCCATTTTAAATTTCATGAACATCAGAGCTCGTTTGAAATACTAATTTAAACTTTCAATTTTCTCATTCAGAGGAAAACCAACCTAATTTTTTTGATGTCAAATGCTTCTATTTTAAATTGGAAGAATTTGACATCAAAATATTAAGTTAAAGTTTCAAATATTAATTTAAAGTTTCATTTTTACACAATCAGAGGAAAACCCACCTAATATTTTAATGTAAAATTCTTCCATTATAAATTTTGCGAAGATCTGAGCTCATTTGAAATATTAATTTCAAGTTTCAATTTTACACAATCAGTGGAAAACCCACCTAATATTTTGATGTCAAATCCTTCCAATTTAAATTTCACAAAGATCGGAGCTCGTTTGAAAGATTAATTTAAAGTCTCAATTTTGCTCAATCAGAGGAAAACCCACCTAATATTTTGATTTCAAATGCTTCCATTGTAAATTACACAAAAATCTGAGCTCCTTTGAAATATTAATTTAAACTTTTAATTTTTCTCTCAGACGTAAAATGTGTCACAAAAAAGTTTCAATTTTGCACAATCAGAGGTAAACCAACCTAATATTTTCATGTCAAATGCTTACATTTTAAATTTCATGAATATCAGAGTTTGTTTGAAATATTAATTTAAAATTTCAATTTTGCTCAATCAGATGAAAACCCACCTAATATTTTGATGTCAAATGCTTCAATTTTAAATTCGAAGCATTTGACATCAAAATATTAATTTAAAGTTTGAAATATTAATTTAAAGTTTCAAATATTAATTGAAAGTTTTAGTTTACACAATCAGAGGAAAACCCACCTAATATTTTAATGTCAAATGATTCGATTTTAAATTTCACGAAGATCAGATCTTGTTTGAAATATTAATTTAAAGTTTGAATTTTTCTCAATTAGAGGTAAACCCACCTATTATTTTGATGTAAAATGCTTCTATTTTAAATTTCGTGGAGATCCGAGCTCGTTTGAAATATTAATTTCAAGTTTCAATTTTTCTCCCGGATGTAAAATGTGTCACAAACAATTTTCAATTTTGCAAAATCAGAGGTAAACCCACATAATATATTGATGTCAAATGCTTCTATCTTAAATTTCACAAACATTGGAGCTCGTTTGAATTATTATTTTAAAATTTAAATTTTGCTCAATCAGAGGAAAGCCCACCTAATATTTTTATGTCAAATGCTTCTATTTTAAACTAGAAGCATTTGACATCAAAATATTAATTTAAAGTTTCAAATGTTAATTTAAAGTTTTAGTTTTACACAATCAGAGGAAAGCCCACCTAATATTTTAATGTCAAATGCTTCCATTTAAACTTTCTTGAAGATCGAATCTCATTTTATATTAAACTTCACAGAGTTTCCAATTTAAATTTTGTGAAGATCGGAGCTCTTTTGAAATATTAATTTAAATTTTCAATTTTATCAATCAGAGGAAAACCCACCTAACATTTTGATGTGAAATACTTCCATTTTAAATTTCACTAAGATCTGAGCTCGTTTAAAATATTAATTTAAAGTTTCAATTTTGCTCCTGGATGTAAAACGTGTCACAGGAAAGTTTCAATTTTGCACAATCAGAGGTAAACCCACCTAATAGTTTGATGTCAAATGCTTTCATTTTCAATTTTTTGAACATCGGATCTTGTTTGAAATATTAATTTAAACTTTGAATTTTGCTTAATCAGAGGAAAACCCACCTAATATTTTGATGTCAAATGCTTCTATTTTAAATTGGAAGCATTTGACATCAAAATATTTATTTAAACATTCAAATATTAATTTAAAGTTTTAGTTTTACACAATTAGAGGAAAACCCACCTAATATTTTAATGTCTAATGCTTCCATTTTAAAATTCAAAAAGATCAGATCTCGTTTGAAATATTAAATTAAAGTTTTAATTTTGCTCAATCAGAGGAAAACCCACCTAATATTTTGATGTCAAATGTTTCTATGTTAAATTTCACGGAGATCAGAGCTTGTTTGAAATATTAATTTGAAGTTTCAATTTTACACTATCAGTGGAAAACCCACCTAATATTTTGATGTCAAATGCTTCCAATTTAAATTTCATGAAGATCGGAGCTCTTTTGAAATATTAATTTAAAGTTTCAATTTTCTCAATCAGAGCAAAACCCACCTAATATTTTAATGTCAAATACTTCCATTTTAAATTTTATGAAGATCCGAGCTCATTTGAATTATTAATTGAAACATTCAATTTTTCTCCCGGACGTAAAATGTGTCAGAAAAAAGTTTCAATTTTGCACAATCAGAGGTAAACCCACCTAATATTTTGATGTCAAATGCTTCCATTTAAATTTCAAGAACATCGGAGCTCATTTGAAATATTAATTTAAACTTTCAATTTTTCTCAATCAGAGGAAAACTCACCTAAGATTTTGATGTCAAATGCTTCTATTTTAAATTGGAAGTGTACGCTCATTAGGTTGTGTCTAGCTTAAACTGGAACTAAAACATAGACATGCTACACATATGTTTTGATATATTGCTTTATGGTTTATTTATTTATGCTTTAGTTTATGTTTCAAGCTTTGTGGTGAGATTTATATTATCTCTATTTGTTTCAGGAATTATGCCTGAGACACGTGCAGCTAGAGGCTGTGGTAGGGGTAGGTTTGGTTCTTGTGGGGGAAGGCAACAGGCTAGCCTCTCCACTAGTGTGAGACAGGAGAGTGAGCAGCATCAGGATAGGGGTGAGTAGAGGAGAGAGAATCAAGATGAGCCTGGGGGTTTGAATATTAGACAGATCCTTCAGGCCATCTTAGATTGTCTTTCTGAGAGGGATAGAGTGGAGCGAGAGGCATCTCATCACTCCCAGCAGCAGGAAGAGAGAGAGAGATCCAGGAGCCCTCATGGGAGGACTATTGTTGTGGATCCAACAATGGTTGCAGCCAACCACAAGAGATTTGACAAGAGGAAAGGCCATACCTTTCGCCGGACAGGATTCTGGATTAGAGGCAGAGACCTGGTTGATTGCATTAGATAGAGTATTTGCGATGCATCCCTTTAGTAGTAATACTAAAGCGAGGTATGTCATCATGTAGTTAACTCATTTTGTAGCTATTTGGTGGAAGATAGAGGAGCAGAAGCTTGGAATTCACATGGATACCATTACTTGGGAACTATTTCTCAAGAATTTTAGAGTGAGGTTCATATCCGATCAGTGGAGGCAGCAGAGAGCTGATGATTTTCATAATCTTAGGCAGCTGACAATGACTATGGAATAGTACAAGCATCATTTCTATGAGCTCCAACAGTATTCTAGATACAGTGATGATACCGCATTATTGGTATAGCATTTTGTACGTGGGCTTAACACTTGCATTGTAGGTGACGTGAAGCTCTTTGAGCCAATGGACCTACGAGATGTGGTGATTAAGGCCACTTTATCAGAGGAAAACTTGGCATTAGGCCATGGAGGTCAGATAGGTGCTCCTACAGGTGGTGCATCTGGTTTTGGGGTTAGAGGTAATCAGTCTCGAGGGACTGGGAACTTCAAGGAACCCCCTAGTTCCTTTGCAAGGAATCAGAACTCGCAGCAGAAGGTGACTCATCCTCAGGGTCAGAGTGGTGATACTCGCCCTAGGGATTCTCGAGGTGGTTCGCACGCTAGGCGCAATTAGTATAGTCAACATGTGTAGAGTATGTAGCTAAGTTTGGGGAGAGATGTTTTCCAGTAGTCGAGTGCACCCTCCAATGGGAGAGGCAGTTTCAGAGGCACAGGGTGTTTCACCTGTGGTCAGTTTGGCCACATTGCGGTGAATTGTCCACAGCGTGCTTCTCAGTCTTTTAAGCAGAGACCTATGACTTCCAAACCTACAGTTGGGAATGTTGGTAGAACTCATGGAGCATATGTAGCTTTGGATTATCATCCTCCTATGTATCATCCTCCTGTGTTTGAGCCTGCGGGTAGAGGACCTGCAGTGGGGTTTCAGGTTCCGGTAGTGGGGAAGGATCCTTAGTGTTCCAATTAGGGAGCAGGGAAAGGTCCTATGGGATCTACTCGTTGAGTCTTATATGACTCATTAGGATGTTCTTGTTTATGGTTTTTGTATCCCTATTTATTTCAGGCTTCTAGGAGTAAGCCTAATCCTAGGGGGGGTGGATGTAATACCCACTCGTGTTTTTCTTTCTAGTTTAGGATGCCATACTTTTAGGCATTGGATTCAGTTGCTTCACCAAATTCTTTTAGGCCATAGTTCATGTGAGCGGATATTATTTTATTTGATGATGATACTTGTTTATGATGTCATGATGTTACCTTATGCATAGATAGATGTGATGATGTTATCATGTTGATTATTATATGTCAATTTCATTTTATGATATACTTACCCCTTACTTGCATGTGTATGGTTGTCTTATATGTGAATGTACTTGTTGATGTGTTGTTGTGGTAGAGGATGGAGACGTAGTTACTTGCTTCGGTGAGATCCATACGTTCGACCGATCCCTATCGTTAATTGCGATATTATATTATGCATGTACATGTGTGTTCTTTGGTGACAGGATTGCAGGTACAGGGCATCGTCTTCCCTGAATTGGCAGGAGTGAGCATGCCCATAAATATTCATCTCAATGGTAAAGAGGGGAGGTAACATACAGATCCAAAACCCTAACCTAAGCCTAATCGTCCTAATGTAGGATGAGTTTCAGTATGACTACCTTATCCGGATTTGTCTAGGTTGACAGAATTTGAATACCCTCTCTCTTGAGTTTGTGTGTATTTTTGCTTGATTATGTTTTTA
The DNA here is from genome assembly GCA_018584345.1 of Thuja plicata. Taxonomy (NCBI): domain Eukaryota; kingdom Viridiplantae; phylum Streptophyta; class Pinopsida; order Cupressales; family Cupressaceae; genus Thuja; species Thuja plicata. Next base: position 534,309 of record MU228205.1, read on the forward strand.
GGTGATTTTTGGATTATTGAGTGATTTTCCATGTTTAGTGAATTAATGGATTATAGTTGAATTGATAATTTAATTATATCCTAATTTTATTTTAAATAATTAATTAAATTGAAATATTTGAATATTTTGATTTAATTAAATATTTAATTGAAAACTATATTGTATGAGCTTATATGATTAATTAAATAATT
>MU228205.1:552136-596999 GCA_018584345.1 Thuja plicata
GTTGGGGAAGTGCTCGGCCCTCCCCGCCCAACAATTAAAATTAAAAAAAAAAAAAAACATTCTCCCATAGCGCCATGCGCTAACAAAAAGATTATAATTATTTTTTTAAATTTAAATAACTTAATTAATAGGAATTGTATTATTAAAAGCTAACATGTATATATATAATATCTATTTTTTTTATTGGTGAAAAACAAAAAAAAAAGTCTCTGTATAACTAAAAATAGTGAGCACTAAATAAATTTTTTTTTTAAAAAAATTACATGATTACATTCTATAATTCATTGCTAAGAACTTGGTGGAGGTAAAATTTAATTTGAACACTTTTTAAAAAAAAAAAAAAAAATTACGTCTAAGTATAAATCATGCATTGTCTTAGTTCCTCAAGAACACAAATGAAAACATAATGAAATAAATTTACAACTAGGATTTTACTACAAAATATAAACCTCTAAAATTTACATAAGGATTTACCAAGCTTAAAAAAAATGATTCACTTCCCATTGAGTTATCCATACTACAATAACGATATTAGGATTACAAAACATCACTAGGCTCCAAACCTCCTTAAAATTTCTCATACAAACTTGCAAAAACTTTAAAACAATAAGGTTACAAGGCTAAAGGAAATCCACCATCAAAAGTTCTAAAATCCACTTAAGACATGAGGTCTACAAATGATCATTTTACAGTTGTCCACGTTTGTCCATAAGGGTAATTCTTGTAAGCTCCTCCCTCTAGCTAAACCTGATAAAAGGGAGTTAATAAAGGATGCTCACCACCCAACCTAGGCCTTTACAAGGCCACCCCCAAGCTTGGGGATCCATACAGGAACGGGTTACAAACAAAAAAACCCAACAAGAAGGAAATGAAAAAAAACTCAAACACAAGAAAACTTCCCAACATCAGGATGAACAAGAGGAAGTATCTCCAAGAGACATTTCAGAAATAGGGCTAGTGGTAGACCTCACTGAAGGAGAAAGCCAAGAATATACATGGAATAAACAAGCCTCACATGAACTTGATAAGGACCATCTTTACAAGATGTTTTCCTGAATAACCTCCTTATACCTCCTAAATGCCCTCAGGCCCATCTTGGCTTCATGGGTATCATGTTACCCCAAGTTTAGCCCTCCTCACATGGGAGACTTTACAATTAATAGGAATCGTTTCCAACTACCCCTCCAAGGCTACTCTGCCCTCCCAAGGGTGAGTGTACCTTGAAGACCCTTTCAAAATAAAGCACAAAATAAAGACATTAAGAATAAACATTTAAATTTTTTCAACATAAAATAAAAGCTTCAAACACATATGACTCCATTAATGGATTCCTTGAACTCAAGAACACATGAAAACAATAACAAATTACTTTAAAATAATTCCAACCCTAATCCCAAGATAGGATGATGAATGGATTAGTGTTGAGAGCTATCCTTCCTAAGCTCCTTCTCCAAAGGCTCCTTCAAACTGAATTTTGTCTCTAAGGGTAGAGAGTGGGTGAACACTCAACTCATCCTAAAATCTCCCCTAAATAGAAAAACCTCCAACATGAGCAAGGCTTAACCCAAGCGTAAGGTAACTCTAACCAGTCCTAACTAAACCACTTCCTAACCCTCCAAAGATGAAGTCAAATGAAACATGGGTAGAAGAGAGAGTGAGGTTAACCAAAGTTACACTCCTCTTCTAAATTCTCTCAAAGATGAAAATGACACTTAAAGGGAGTAATAAATGAGTTTAGAGGCTCATTAATGATAGAAAATGACCCCTAACCCATAGGGTACCAAGTTGGGTGACTAAAACTGACCCCAGTTACACCCTAGGAGCCCAAAAGACCCTCAAAAACTTACCCTGAAGTTAACCTACGAAATTCTAAGTCAAAGAAATTCTAGAAACTTCTAACCCTGGGTAAGCTTGGGTACTACTCCTAAATGACCTTAGTTAACCCTTAACTTACCTTGGTTCCCCTTTACTAGCCATGCCAATAATTAAATTACAACACTTGCCAAATTTGAGACATAAAATTAAAACATTAGACATGACTTAATAACATGAACATTTACTAATTTAATAACACACATGCAAACCACGTTCATGAAATAAACACATAACAATGAGGTCCATGTCTCTTTATATAGACAGGAGCTTGGAAAGCATGAGTATTTACATAGATTCCAGTACTGGGTCCTCAATTTAGATCCATGGTCAACTTCTCCTGCACACTCAATGCACACATCAGTAGATCCATGGTCAATAACATATGTAAGAATATAAGCCACATTGCATTTAGAACTGAAATATCCTAGCATCGGTTTCCTAAACCATTTTCATCATATTACATTCATACATTTAGATCCATATAAGACATCAAAATAAGATGAAACTAAATCAAAATATAAAAATCTCAAAAGTACCCTGATTACAAAATTAGGTGCTGAATATATAACACAGGATTCCACCGATCCTCAAATGTATAAAAAGTCTCTCTATTAGTCAAAGTATGTCAAAGCATAAACTACTGAAAGCATGAGAGAAAAATACTAAAACTATAACAATCTGATGTAGGTCTCACAAATTTAAAATTTAAATTTTTCTCAATCAGAGGAAAAACCACCTAATATTTTGATGTCAAATGCTTCTATTTTAAATTTCACAAAGATCCAAGCTTGTTTGAAATATTAATTTCAATTTTCAAGTTTACACAATCAGTTGAAAACCCACATAGTATTTTGATATCAAATGCTTCCAATTTACATTTCACGAAGATCAGAGCTTGTTTGAAATATTAATTTAAAGTTTCAATTTTTCTCAATCAGAGGAAAACCCACCTAAGATTTTGATGTCAAATGCTTGTATTTTAAATTTCATGAAGATCCGAGCTCTTTTGAAATATTAATTTTAAGTTTCAATTTTACACAATCAGTGGAAAACCCACCTAATATTTTCATGTCAAATGCTTCCATTTTAAATTTCACGAAGATCGAAGCTCGTTTGAAATATTAATTTAAACATTCAATTTTTCTCCCGGATGTAAAATGTGTCAAAATTTTTAGTTTTGCACAATCAGAGGTAAACCAACCTAATATTTTGATGTCAAATGCTTCTATTTTAATTTTCATGCAGATCTGAGCTCTTTTCAAATATTAATTTCAAGTTTCAATTTTACACAATCAGTGGAAAACCCACCTAATATTTTGATGCCAAATGCTTCCAATTTAAATTTCATGAAGATCGGAGCTCGTTTGAAATACTAATTTAAAGTTTCAATTTTCTCAATTAGAGGAAAACCCACCTAATATTTTAATGTCAAATGCTTAGATTTTAAATTTCACGAAGATTGGAGCTCATTTGAAATATTAATTTAAACATTCAATTTTGCTCCTAGACGTAAAATGTTTCATAAAAGGTTTTAATTTTGCACAATCAGAGGTAAACCAACCTAATATTTTGATGTCAAATGCTTCCATTTTAAATTTTATGAACATCGGAGCTCGTTTGAAGTATTAATTTAAACTTTCAATTTTGCTCAATCAGAGGAAAACCCACCTAATATTTTGATGTCAAATGCTTCTATTTTAAATTGAAGCATTTTACATCAAAATATTAATTTAAATTTTCAAATATTAATTTAAATTTTTAGTTTTACACAATCAGAGGAAAACCCACGTAATATTTTAATGTCAAATGCTTCCATTATAAATTTCATGAAGATCGAATCTCATTTGAAATATTAATTTAAAGTTTCAATTTTTCTCAATCAGAGGAAAACTCACCTAATATTTTGATGTCAAATGATTCTATTTTAAATTTCATGGAGATCTGAGCTCGTTTGAAACATCAATTTCAAGTTTCAATTTTACACAATCAGTGGAAAACCTACCTAATATTTTGATTTGAAATGCTTCCAATTTAAATTTCATGAAGATCGGATCTCGTTTGAAATATTAATTTAAAGTTTCAATTTTCTCAATCATAGGATAAACCACCTAATATTTTGATGTCAAATGCTTCCATTTTAAATATCATGAAGATCAGAGCTCGTTCAAAATATTAATTTAAAGTTTCAATTTTGCTCACGGACGTAAAACGTGGCACAAAAAAGTTTCAATTTTGCACAATCAGAGGTAAACCCACCTAATATTTTGATGTCAAATGCATCTATTTTATATATCACAAAGATTTGAGCTCATTTTAAATACTAATTTCAAGCTTCAATTTTACACAATCAGTGGAAAACCCACCTAATATTTTGATGTAAAATGCTTCTAATTTAAATTTCATGAAGATCGGAGCTTGTTTGAAATACTAATTTAATGTTTCAATTTTCTTAACTAGAGGAAAACTCACCTAATATTTTGATGTCAAATGCTTCACTTTTAAATTTCATGAACATCGGAGTTGGTTTGAAATTTTAATTTAAACTTTTTTTTTCTCAATCAGACGAAAACCCACCTAATATTTTGATGTTAAAAGCTTCTATTTTAAATTGGAAGCATTTGACATCAAAATATTAATTTAAAGTTTAAAATATTAATTTAAAGTTTTAGTTTTACACAATCAGAGGAAAACCCACCTAATATTTTAATGTCAAATGCTTCCATTTTAAATTTCATGAAGATCAGATCTCGTTTGAAATATTTGTTTAAAGTTTCAATTTTGCTCAATCAGAGGAAAACCCATATAATATTTTGATGTCAAATTCTTCTATTTTAACTTTCATGGAGATTTGAGCTTGTTTGAAATATTAATTTCAAGTTACAATTTTACACAATCAGTGGAAAACCCACCTAATATTTTGATGTCAAATGCTTACAATTTAAATTTCACGAAGATTTGAGCCCATTTGAAATCTTAATTTAAAGTTTCAATTTTCCCAATCAGAGGAAAACCCACTTAATATTTTGATGTCAAATGCTTCCATTTTAAATTTCACAAAGATCTGAGCTTGTTTCATATATTAGTTTAAAGTTTATATTTTTCTCCCAGACGTAAAATGTGTCACAAAAAGTTTCAATTTTGCACAATCAGAGTTAAACCCACGTAATATTTTGATGTCAAATGCTTCCATTTTAAATTTCATGAACATCGGAGCTCGTTTTAAATATTAATTTAAACTTTCAATTTTGCTCAATCAGAGGAAAACCCACCTAATATTTTGATTTCAAGTGCTTCAATTTTAAATTGGAAGCATTTGACATCAAAATATTAATTTAAAGTTTTAAATATTAATTTAAAGTTTCAGTTTAACACATTCAGAGGAAAACCCACCTAATATTTTAATGTCAAAGGCTTCCATTTTAAATTTCTCAAAGATTAGATCTTGTTTGAAATATTAATTTAAAGTTTCAATTTTGCTTAGTTATAGGAAAACCCACCTAATAGTTTGATGTCAAATGATTCTATTTTAAAGTTCACAGAGATCTGAGCTCATTTGAAATATTAATTTCAAGTTTCAATTTTACACAATCAGTGGAAAACCCACCTAATATTTTGATATCAAATGCTTTCAATTTAAATTTTACGAAGACCGGAGCTTATTTGAAATATTTATTTAAAGTTTCAATTTTCACAATCAGAGGAAAACCCACCTAATATTTTGATTTCAAATGCTTCCATTTGAAATTTCATGAAGATCGAAGCTCATATGAAAAATTAATTTAAACATTCAATTTTGCTCACGGACGTAAAACTTGTCACAAAAAAGTTTCAATTTTGCACAATCAGAGTTAAACCCACCTAATATTTTGATGTCAAATGCTTCCATTTTAAATTTCAAGAACATCAGAGCTCGTTTAAAAATTTAATTTAAACTTTCATTTTTTCTCAATCAGAGGAAAACCAACCTAATATTTTGATGTCTAATGCTTTTATTTTAAATTGGAAGCATTTGACATCAAAATATTAATTTAAAAGTTTCTATTTTACACAATCAGAGGAAAACCCAAATAATATTTTTATGTCAAATGCTTCCATTTTAAATTTCACGAAGATCAGATCTCATTTGAAATATTAATTTAAAGTTTCAATTTTGCTCAATCAGAAGAAAACCCACCTAGTATTTTGATGTCAAATACTTCTATTTAAATTTCATGGAGATCCAAGCTCATTTGAAATATTAATTTCAAGTTTCACTTTTACACAATCAGTGGAAAACGCAGCTAATATTTTGATGTCAAATTCTTCCAATTTAAATTTCATTAAGATTGGAGCTCATTTGAAATATTAATTTAAAGTTTCAATTTTCTCAATCAGAGGAAACCCCACCTAATATTTTCATGTCAAATGCTTCCATTTTAAATTTGTCAAAGATCTAAGCTTGTTTCAAATATTAATTTAAAGTTTCAATTTTGCTACCAGACGTAAAACGTGTCACAAAAAAGCTTCAATTTTGCACAATCAGAGTTAAACCCACCTAATATTTTGATGTCAAATACTTCCATTTTAAATTTCATGAACATCAGAGCTCGTTTGAAATTTTAATTTAAACTTTCTTTTTTGCTCAATCAGAGGAAAAACCACCTAATATTGTGATGTCAAATGCTTTTATTTTAAATTGGAAGCATTTGACATCAAAATATTAATTTAAAGTTTAAAATATTAATTTAAAGTTTCATTTTTACACAATCAGAGGAAAACCCACCTAATATTTTAATGTAAAATGCTTCCATTTTAAATTTCTAGAAGATTAGATCTTGTTTGAAATATGAATTTAAAGTTTCAATTTTGGTCAATCAGAGGAAAATCCACCTTATATTTTTATGTCAAATGCTTCTATTTTAAAGTTCACAGAGATCTAAGCTCATTTGAAATATTAATTTCAATTTTCAATTTTACACAATCAGCAGAAAATGCACCTAATATTTTGATATCAAATGCTTCCAATTTAAATTTCACGAAGATCAGAGCTCATTTGAAATATTAATTTAAAGTTGCAATTTTGTCAATCAGAGGAAAACCCACCTAATATTTTGATGTCAAATGCTTCCATTTTAAATTTCACAAAGATCTGAGCTTGTTTCAAATATTAATTTAAAGTTTCAATTTTGCTCCCGAACGTAAAATGTGTCACAAAAAAGTTTCAATTTTGCATAGTCAGAGTTAAACCCACCTAATATTTTGATGTCAAATGCTTCCACTTTAAATTTTATGAACATCAGAGCTCGTTTGATATATTAATTTAAACTTTCAATTTTTCTCAATCAGAGGAAAACCCACCTAATATTTTGATGTCAAATGCTTCTATTTTAAATTGGAAGCATTCAACATCAAAATATTAATTTAATTTTCAAATATTAATTTAATGTTTCAATTTTAGACAATCAGGGGAATACCCACCTAATATTTTAATGTCAAATGCTTCCATTTTAAATTTCTCAAAGATCAGATCTCGTTTGAAATATTAATTTAAACTTTCAATTTTGCTCAATCAGAGCAAAACCCACCTAATATTTTGGTGTCAAATGATTCTATTGTAAAGTTCACAAGATCTAAGCTCATTTTAAATATTAATTTCAAGTTTCAATTTTACACAATCAATGAAAAACCCACCTAATATTTTGATATCAAATGCTTCCAATTTAAATTTCACGAAGATTGGAGCTTGTTTAAAATATTAATTTAAAGTTTCAATTTTCTCAATCAGAGGAAAACCCACCTAATATTTTGATGTCAAATGAATCCATTTTAAATTTCATGAAGATCAGAGCTCATTTGAAATATTCATTTAAACATTGAATTTATCTCTCGGACATAAAACATGTCACAAAAAAGTTTCAATTTTGCACAATCAGGGGTAAACCAACCTAATATTTTTATGTCAATTTCTTCCATTTTAAATTTCATGAACATCGGAGCTCATTTGTAATACTAATTTAAACTTTGCATTTTGCTCAATAAGAGGAAAACCCACCTAATATTTTGATGCCAAATGCTTCTATTTTAAATTGGAAGCATTTGACATCAAAATATTAATTCAAAGTTTCAGAGATGAATTTAAATTTTTAGTTAAATACATAATCAGAGGAAAAACCACCTAATATTTTAATGTCAAATGCTTCCATCTAAAATTTTACAAAGATCAGATCTCATTTGAAATATTAATTTAAAGTTTCAATTTTTCTCAATCAGGGGAAAACCCTCCTAATATTTTGATCTCAAATGCTTGTATTTTAAATTTCATGGAGATCTGAGCTCATTTGAAATATTAATTTCAAATTTCAATTTTACACAATCAGTGGAAAATCAACCTAATATTTTGATGTCAAATGCTTCCAATTTAAATATCATGAAGATCGGAGCTTGTTTAAAATATTAGTTTAAACTTTCAATTTTCTCAATCAGAGGAAAACCCACCTAATATTTTGATGTCAAATGCTTCCATTTCAAATTTCATGAAGATCGGAGCTCATTTGAAATATTAACTTAAACATTCAATTTTTCTCCAAGACGTAAAACATGTCACTAAAAATTTTCAATTTTCCACAATCAGATTTAAACCCACCTAATATTTTGATTTCAAATGCTTCCATTTTAAATTTCATGAACATCAGAGCTTGTTTGAAATATTAATTTAAACTTTCCATTTTGCTCAATCAGAGGAAAACCCACCTAATTTTTTTGATGTCAAATGCTTCTATTTTAAATTGGAAGCATTTTACATCAAAATATTAATTTAAAGTTTCGTTTTTACACAATTAGAGGAAAACCCACCTAATATTTTAATGTCAAATGCTTCCATTTTAAATTTCTCAAAGATTGGATCTTGTTTGAAATATTAATTGAAAGTTTCAATTTTGCTCAATCAGAGGAAAACCCAACTAATATTTTGATGTCAAATGCTTCAATTTTAAATTTCATGGAGATCCGAGCTTGTTTAAAATATTAATTTCAAGTTTCAATTTTACACAATCGGTGGAAAACCCACCTAATATTTTGATGTCAAATGCTTCCAATTTAAATTTCATGAAGAATGGAGCTTGTTTAAAATATTAATTTAAAGTTTCAATTTTGCTCAATCAGAGGAAAACCCACCTAATATTTTGATGTCAAATGCTTCTGTTTTAAATTACATGAAGATCAGAGCTCCTTTGAAATATTAATTTAAACATTTAATTTTGCTCCTAAACGTAAAATGTGTCACAAAAAATTTTCAATTTTACACAATCAGAGGTATACCCACCTAATATTTTGATGTCAAATGCTTACATTTTAAATTTCATGAATATTGGATCTCATTTATAATATTAATTTAAACTTTCAATTTTGCTCAATCAGAGGAAAACTCACCTAATATTTTGATGTCAAATGCTTCTATTTTAAATTGGAAGCATTTGACATCAAAATATTAATTTAAAGTTTCAAATATTAATTTAAAGTTTTAAATATTAATTTAAAGTTTAAACCTTATACAATCATAGGAAAACCCACCTAATATTTTAATTTCCAATGCTTCTATTTTAAATTTCACAAAGATTGTATCTCGTTCAAAATGTTAAATTAAAGTTTTAATTTTGCTCAATCAAAGGAAAACCTACCTAATATTTTGATGTCAAATTCTTCTATTTTAAATTTAACAGAGATCCAAGCTCATTTGAAATATTAATTTGAAGTTTCAATTATACACAATCAGTGGAAAACCCACCTAATATTTTTATGTCAAATACTTCCAATTTAAATTTCACAAAGATCGGAGCTCATTTGAAATATTAATGTAAAGCTTCAATTTTCTCAATCAGAGGAAAACCCACCTAATATTTTGATGTCTAATGCTTCCATTTTAAATTTCATGAAGATATGAGCTCATGAAATATTAATTTAAAGTTTCAATTTTGCTCCCGGATGTAAAATGTGTCACAAAAATGTTTCAATTTTGCACAATCAGAGGTAAACCCACTTAATATTTTGATGTCAAATGCTTCCATTTTAAATTTCATGAACATCAGAGCTCATTTGAAATATTAAATTAAACTTTCAATTTTTCTCAATCAGAGGAAAACCTACCTAATATTTTGATGTTAAATGCTTCCATTTTAAATTACACGAAGACCGGAGCTCCTTTGAAATATTAATTTAAACTTTCAATTTTGCTCCTAGACGTAAAACGTGTCACAAAAAAGTTTCAATTTTGCACAATCAGAGGTAAACCAACCTAATATTTTGATGTGAAATGTTTCCTTTTTAAATTTCATGAACATCGGAGCTCGTTCAAAATATTAATTTAAATTTTAAATTTTGCTCAATCAAAGGAAAACCCACCTAATAATTTGATGTCAAATGCTTCTATTTTAAATTGGAAGTATTTGACATCAAAATATTAATTTAAAGTTTCAAATATTAATTTAAAGTTTTAGTTTTACACAATCAGAGGAAAACCCACCTAATATTTTAATGTCAAATGCTTCCATTTTAAATTTCATGAAGATCGAATCTCATTTGAAATATTAATTTAAATTTTCAATTTTGCTCAATTAGAGGAAAACCCACCTATTATTTTGATGTCAAATGCTTCTATTTTAAATTTCATGTAGATCCGAGCTTATTTGAAATATTAATTTCAAGTTTTAATTATACAGAATCAATGCAAAACCCACCTAATATTTTGATCTCAAATGCTTCCAATTTAAATTTCATGAAGATCGGAGCTCGTTTGAAATATTAATTTAAAGTTTCAATTTTCTTAATTAGAGGAAAACCCACCTAATATTTTTATGTCAAATGCTTCCATTTTAAATTTCACAAAGTTCTAAGCTCCTTTCAAATATTAATTTAAAGTTTGAATTTTGCTCCCGGACATAAAACATGTCACAAAAAAGTTTCAATTTTGCACAATTAGAGGGAAAGCCACCTAATATTTTGATGTCAAATGCTTCCATTTTAAATTTCATGAACATCGGAGCTCGTTTGAAATATAAATTTAAACTTTCAATTTTGCTCAATGAGAGGTAAACCCACCTAATATTTTGATGTCAAATACTTCTATTTTAAATTTGAAGAATTTGACATCAAAATATTAATTTAAAGTTTTGGTTTTACACAATCAGAGGAAAACCCACCTAATATTTTAAAGTCAAATGCTTCCATTTTAAATTTATCGAAGATCAAATCTCATTTGTAATATAAATTTAAAGTTTCAATTTTTCTCAATCAGAGGAAAACCCACCTAATATTTTGATGTCAAATGCTTCTATTTCAAATTTCACAAAGATCCGAGCTCGTTTGAAATATTGATTTCAAATTTCAATTTTACACAATCAGTGGAAAACCCACATAATATTTTGATGTCAAATGCTTGCAATTTAAATTTCATGAAGATCGGAGCTTGTTTGAAATATTAATTTAAAGTTTCAATTTTTCTCAATCACAAGAAAACCCACCTAATATTTTGATGTCAAATGCTTCCATTTTAAATTACACGAAGATCGGAGATCATTTGAAATATTAATTTAAACATTTAATTTTGCTCCCAAACGTAAAATGTGTGACAAAAAAGTTTCAATTTTGTACAATCAGACGTAAACCCACCTAATATTTTGATTTCAAATGCTTCCATTTTAAATTTCATGAACATCGGAGCTCATTTGAAATATTAATTTAAACTTTCAATTTTGCTTAATCAAAGGAAAACCCACCTAATATTTTCATGTCAAATGCTTCTATTTTAAATTGGAAGCATTTGACATCAAAATATTAATTTAAAGTTTCAAATATTAATTTAAAGTTTAAGTATTACACAATCAGAGGAAAACCCACCTAATATTTTGATGTCAAATGCTTCCATTCTAAATTTCACGAGGATCCAATCTCGTTTGAAATATAAATTTAAAGTTTCAATTTTGCTCAATCAAAGGAAAACCCACCTAATATTTTGATGTCAAATGCTTCTATTTTAAGTTTCACATAGATCTGAGCTCGTTTGAAATATTAATTTTAAGTTTCAATTTTACATGATCAGTGGAAAACCCACGTAATATTTTGATGTCAAATGCTTCCAATTTAAATTTCATGAAGGTTGGAGGTCAATTGAAATATTAATTTAAAGTTTCAATTTTCTCAATTAGAGGAAAACCCACCTAATATTTTGATGTTAAATGCTTCGATTTTAAATTTCATGAAGATCGGAGCTCATTTGAAATATTAATTTAAACATTCAATTTTTCTCCCGAACGTAAACTGTGTCACAAAAAAGTTTGAATTTTCAACAATCAGAGGTAAACCCACCTAGTATTTTGATGTAAAATGCTTCCATTTTTAAATTTCACGAACATTGGAGCTCATTTGAAATATTAATTTAAACTTTCAATTTTGCTCAATCAGAGGAAAACCCATCGAATATTTTGATATCAAATGTTTCTATTTTAAATTTGAAGCATTTAACATAAAAATATTAATTTAAAGCTTCAAATATTAATTTAATGTTTTAGTTTTACACAATCAGAGGAAAACCCACCTGATATTTTAATGTCAAATGCTTCCATTTTAAATTTCATGAAGATTGGATCTTGTTTGAAATATTAATTTAAGATTTCAATTTTGCTTAATCAGAGGAAAACCCTCCTAATATGTTGATGTCAAATGCTTCTATTTTAAATTTCACAAAGATCTGAGCTTGTTTGAAATATTAATTTCAAGTTTCAATTTTACACAATCAATGGAAAACCCACCTAATATTTTGATGTCAAATGCTTCCAATTTAAATTTCATGAAGATCGGAGCTCGTTTGAAATATTGATTTAAAGTTTCAATTTTCTCAATCAAAGGAAAACCCAGCTAATATTTTGATGTCAAACGCTAATTTTAAATTTCACAAAGATCGGAGCTCATTTAAAATATTAATTTAAACATTCAATTTTGCTCATGGACGTAAAATGTGTCACAAAAATGTTTTAATTTTGCACAATCAGAGGTAAACCCACCTAATATTTTGATGTCAAATGCTTCCATTTTAAACTTCACGAACATCGCAGCTCGTTTAAAATATTAATTTAAAATTTGAATTTTGCTCAATCAGAGGAAAACCCACATAAAATTTTGATGTCAAATGCTTCTATTTTAAATTGGAAGCATTTGACATCAAAATATTAATTTAAATTTTCAAATATTAATTTAAAGTTTCTATTTTGCCCAATCAGAGGAAAACCCACTTAATATTTTGATGTCAAATGCTTCTATTTTAAATTTCACAGAGATTTGAGCTTGTTCAGAATATTAATATCAAGTTTCAATTTACACGATTAGCGGAAAACCTACCTAATGTTTTGATTGCAAATGCTTCCATTTTAAATTTCTCAAAAATCATAGCTCATTTGAAATATTAATTTAAACATAAAATGTCTCACAAAAAAGTTTCAATTTTGCACAATCAGAGGTAAACCCACCTAATATTTTGATGTCAAAAGCTTCTATTTTATATTTCACAAACATCGAAGCTCGTTTGAAATATTAATTTAAACCTTCAATTTTGCTTAATCAGAGGAAAAGCCACCTAATATTTTGATGTCAAATGCATATTTTTTAAATTGGAAGCATTTGACATCAAAATATTAATTTAAAGTTTAAGTTTTACATAATCAGAGGAAAAGCCACCTAATATTTTAATGTCAAAAGCTTCTATTTTAAATTTCACGAAGATCGGATCTTGTTTGAAATATTAATTTAAAGTTTCAATTTTGCTAAATCATAGGAAAACCCACCTAATATTTTGATGTCAAATGCTTCTATTTTAAATTTCACAGAGATCCAATCTCATTTGAAATATTAATTTCAAGTTTCAATTTTACACAATCCATGGAAAACCCACCTAATATTTTGATGTCAAATGCTTCCAATTTAAATTTCATGAAGACCGGAGCTCATTTGAAATATTAACTTAAAGTTTCAATTTTCTCAATTAGAGGAAAACCAACCAAATATTTTTATGTCAAATGCTTCCATTTTAAATTTCACAAAGATCGTAGCTCATTTGAAATATTAATTTGAACATTCAATTTTGCTCCCAGATGTAAAACGTGTCCCAAAAAAGTTTCAATTTTGCACAATCAGAGGTAAACCCATCTAATATTTTGATGTCAAATGCTTCCATTTTAAATTTCACAAACATTGGAGCTCGTTTGAAATGTTAATTTAAACTTTCAATTTTACTCAATCCGAGGAAAACTCACCTAATATTTTGATGTGAAATGCTTCTATTTTAAATTGGAAGCATTTGACATCAAAATATTAATTTAAAGTGTCAAATATTAATTTAAAGTTCCAATTTTACACAATCAGAGGTAACACCACCTAATATGTTAATGTCAAATGCTTCCATTTTAAATTTCACAAAGATCGGATTTCATTTGAAATATTAATTTAAACATTCAATTTTGCTCCCGGATGTAAAACGTGTCACAAAAAAGTTTCAATTCTGTGCAATCAGAGGTAAACCCACCTAATACTTTGATGTCAAATGCTTCCATTTTAAATTTCATGAACATCAGAGGTCGTTTGAAATATTAATTTAAACTTTTAATTTTTCTCAATCAGAGGAAACCCCACCTAATATTTTGATGTCAAATACTTCTATTTTAAATTGGAAACATTTGACATCAAAATATTTGTTTAAAGTTTCAAATATTAATTTAAAGTTTCAGTTTTACACAATCAGAGGAAAACCCACCTAATATTTTAAGGTCAAATGCTTCCATTTGAAATTTCATGAAGATCAGATCTTGTTTGAAATTTCAATTTAAAGTTTCAATTTTGCTCAATCAGAGGAAAACCCAACTAATATTTTTATGTCAAATGCTTCTATTTAAAATTTCATAGAAATTCGAGCTCGTTTGAAATATTAATTTCGAGTTTCAATTTTACATAATCAGTGGAAAACCCACCTAATATTTTGATGTCAAATGCTTCCAATTTAAATTTCATGAAGATCAGAGCTCATTTGAAATATTAATTTAAAGTTTTACTTTTCTCAATCAGAGGAAAACTAAACTAATATTTTGATGTCAAATTCTTCCATTTTAAATTTCACAAAGATCAGAGCTCATTTGAATTGTTAATTTAATCAATTTTTCTCCCAGATGTAAAACATGTCACAAAAAAGTTTCAATTTTGCACAATCAGAGGTAAGCCCACCTAATATTTTGACGTCAAATGCTTCTACTTTAAATTTCATGAACATCAGAGCTCGTTTGAAATATTAATTTAAACTTTCAATTTTGCTCAATCTCAGGAAACCCACCTAATATTTTGATGTCAAATACTTCTAATTTAAATTTCACAGAGATCTGAGCTCGTTTGAAATATTAAATTCAAGTTTCAATTTTACACAATCAGTGGAAAACCAACCTAGTATTTTGATGTCAAATGCTTCCAATTTAAATTTCATGAAGATCGGAGCTCGTTTGAAATATTAATTTAAATTTTCAATTTTCTCAATTAGAGGAAAACCCACCTAATATTTTCATGTCAAATACATCCATTTTAAATTTCATGAATATCTGAGCTTGTTTGAAATATTAATTTAAAGTTTCAATTTTTCTCTCGGACGTAAAATGTGTCACAACAAAGTTTCAATTTTGCACAATCAGAGGTAAACCCACCTAATATTTTGATGTCAAATGCTTGCATTTTGAATTTCACAAACACTGAAGCTCGTTTAAAATATTAATTTAAACTTTCAATTTTGGTCAATCAGAGAAAAACCCACCTAATATTTTGATGTCAAATGCTTCTATTTTAAATTGGAAGCATTTGAAATAAAAATATTAATTTAAACTTTCAAATATTAATTTAAAGTTTTAGTTAGAGAAAAACCCACCTAATATTTTAATGTCAAATGCTTCTATTTTAAAATTCATGAAGATCAGATCTCGTTTGTAATATTAATTTGAAGTTTCAATCTTGCTTAATCAGAGGAAAACCCACCTAATATGTTGATGTCAAATGCTTCTATTTTAAATTTCATGGAGATCCGAGCTCATTTGAAATATTAATTTCATGTTTTAATTTTAGACAATTAGTGGAAAACCCACCTAATATTTTGATGTCAAATGCTTCCGATTTAAATTTCATGAAGATCAGAGCTCGTTTGAAATATTAATTTAAAGTTTCAATTTTTTCAATCAGATGTATATCCACCTAATATTTTGATGTCAAATGCTTCCATTTTAAATTTCACAAACATCGGAGCTTGTTTGAAATATTAATTTAAACTTTCAATTTTGCTCAATCAAAGGAAAACCCAATTAATATTTTAGTGTCAAATGATTAAATTTTAAATTGGAAGCATTTGACATCAAAATATTAATTTAAAGTTTCAGCTTTACACAATCAAAGGAAAACTCACCGAATATTTTAATGTCAAATGCTTCCATCTTAAGTATCACAAAGATCAAATCTTGTTTTAAATATTAATTTAAAGTTTCAATTTTGCTCAATAAGAGGAAAACCCACCTAATATTTTGATGATAAATGCTTCTATTTTAAATTTCATGGAGATCTGAGCTCGTTTGAAATAATAATTTCAAGTTTTAATTTTACACAATCAGTGCAAAACCAACCTAATATTTTGATGTCAAATGCTTCCAATTTAATTTTCAAGAAGATCGGAGCTCATTTGAAAAATTATTTTAAAGTTTTAATTTTCTCAATCAGTGGCAAAGCATCTAATATTTTGATGTCAAATGCTTCCATTTTAAATTTCATGAAGATCTGAGCTCGTTTGAAATATTAATTTGAACTTTCAATTTTGCTCCTGGACATAAAATTGTATCACAAAAAAGTTTCAATTTTGCACAATCAGAGGTAAACCCACCTAATATTTTGATGTCAAATGCTTTCATTTTAAATTTCATGAACATCAGAGCTCATTTGAAATATTAATTTAAATTCTCAATTTTGCTCAATCATAGGAAAACCAACCTAATATTTTTATGTCAAAAGCTTCTATTTAAATTGGAAGCATTTGACATCAAAATATTAATTTAAAGTTTTAGTTTTACACAATCAGAGGAAAACCCACCTAATATTTTAATGTCAAATGCTTCCATTTTATTTTCATTAAGATCTAATCTCGTTTGAAATATTAATTTAAAGTTTAAATTTTTCTCAATCAGAGGAAAACCCGCCTAATATTTTTATGTGAAATTCTTCTATTTTTAATTTCATGGAGATCTGAGCTCATTTGAAATATTAATTTGAAGTTTCAATTTTACACAATCAGTGGAAAACCCACCTAATATTTTGATGTAAAACTATTCCAATTTAAATTTCACGAAGATCGGAGCTCGTTTGAAATATTAATTTAAAGTTCCAATTTTCTCAATCAGAGGAAAACCCACCTAATATTTTGATGTCAAATGCTTCCATTTTAAATTTTATGAAGATCAGAGCTCATTTGAAATATTAATTTAAACATTCAATTTTGCTCCCGGACATAAAACGTGTCACAAAAATGTTTCAATTTTGCACAATCAGAGGTAAACCCACCTAATATTTTGATGTCAAATGCTTCCATTTTAAGTTTCATGAACATCAGAGCTCATTTGAAATATTAATTTAAACTTTCAATTTTTTTCAATCAGAGGAAAGCCCACCTAATATTTTGATGCCAAATGCTTCTATTTTAAATTGGAAGCATTTGACATGAAAATATTAATTTAAAGTTTTAGTTTTACACAATCAGAGGAAAACCCACCTAATATTTTAATGTCAAATGCTTCCATTTTAAATTTCTCAAAGATTGGATCTCGTTTAAAATATTAATTTAAAGTTTCAATTTTGCTCAATTAGAGGAAAACCCACCTAATATTTTGATGTCAAATACTTCTATTTTAAATTTGACAGAGATCTGAGCTTGTTTGAAATATTAATTTCAAATTTCAATTTTACACAATTAGTGGAAAAACCACCTAATATTTTGATGTCAAATGCTTTCTATTTAAATTTCACGAAGATCAGAGCTCGTTTGATATATTATTTTAAAGTTTTATTTTTTTCAATAAGAGGAAAACCCACCTAATATTTTGATGTCAAATGCTTCCATTTTAAATTAGACGAAGATCGAAGCTCATTTGAAATATTAATTTAAATATTCAATTTTGTTCCCGGACGTAAAATGTGTCACAAAAAAGTTTCAATTTTGCACAATCAGAGATAAACCCAGCTAATATTTTGATGTCAAATGCCTCCATTTTATATTTCAAGAACATCAGAGCTCGTTTGAAATTTTAATTTAAACTTTCATTTTTGCTAAATTAGAGGAAAACCCACCTAATATTTTGATGTCAAATGCTTCTATTTTGAATTTTAAGCATTTGACATTAAAATATTAATTTAAAGTTTCAAACAATAATTTAAATTTTCAATTTTATACAATCAAAGGAAAACCCACCTAATAATTTAATGTCAAATGCTTCTATTTTAAATTTCATGAAGATCGGATCACGTTTGAAATATTAATATAAAGTTTCAATTTTGCTTAATCAGGGGAAAAGCATCCTAATATTTTGATCTCAATTGCTTCTATTTTAAATTTGATGGATATCTGAGCTCATTTGAAATATTAATTTCAAATTTAAATTTTACACAATTAGTGGAACACCAAAGTCATATTTTGATGTCAAATACTTCCAATTTAAATTTCACGAAGATCGGAGCTCATTTGAAATTTTAATTTAAAGTTTCAATTTTATCAATCAGAGGAAAACCCACCTAATAGTTTGATGTCAAATGCTTCCATTTTAAATATCATGAAGATCTGAGCTCATTTGAAATATTAATTTAAAGTTTTAATTTTTCTCCCTCGCGTAAAACATGTCACAAAAAGTTTCAATTTTGCACAATCAGAGGCAAACCCACCTAATATTTTGATGTCAAATGATTCCATTTTAAATTTCAGGAACATCCGAGCTTGTTTGAAATATTAATTTAAACTTTCATTTTTTCTCAATCAGAGGAAAACCCACCTAATATTTTGATGTCAAATGCTTCTATTTTAAAGTGGAAGAATTTGACATCAAAATATTAATTTTACACAATCAGAGGAAAACCCAGCTAATATTTTAATGTCAAATGCTTCCATTTTAAATTTCTCAAAGATCAGATCTCATTTGAAATATTAATTTAGAGTTTCAATTTTGCTCAATCAAAGGAAAACCCACCGAATATTTTGATGTCAAATGCTTCTATTTTAAATTTCACAGAGATCCGAGCTCGTTTGAAATATTAGTTTCAAGTTTCAATTTTTCACAATCAGTGGAAAACTAACCTAATATTTTGATGTCAAATGCTTTCAATTTATATTTGACGAAGATCGGAGCTCATTTGAAATATTAATTTAAAGTTTCAATTTTGTTCAATCAAAGGAAAACCCAACTAATAATTTGATGTCAAATGCTTCCATTTTAAATTACATGAAGATCTGAGCTCATTTGAAATATTAATTTAAACTTTTCAATTTTGTTGCCAGACGTAAAATGTGTCACAAAAAAGTTTCAATTTTGCACAATCAGAGGAAAACCCACCTAATATTTTGATGTCAAATGCTTCTATTTTAAATTTCATGGAGATCCAAGATCTTTTGAAATATTAATTTCAAGTTTCGATTTTACACAATCAGTGGAAAACCCTCCTAATATTTTGAGTTCAAATGCTTCCAATTTAAATTTCACGAAGATTGGAGCTCGTTTGAAATATTAATTTAAAGTTTCAGTTTTACACAATCAGAGGAAAACACACCTAATATTTTAATGTCAAATGCTTCCATTTTAAATTTCATAAAGATCAGATCTCATTTGAAATATTAGTCTAAAGTTTCAATTTTTCTCAATCAGAGGAAAACCCACCTAATATTTTGATGTCAAATGCTTCTATTTTAAATTTCACAGAAATCTGAGCTCGTTTGAATTATTAATTTCAAGTTTCAATTTACATAATCAGTGGAAAACCCACCTAATATTTTGACGTCAAATGCTTCCATTTTAAATTTCATGAAGATCTGAGCTCGTTTGAAATATTAATTTAAACTTTCAATTTTGCTCCTAGACGTAAAAATGTATCACAAAAAACTTTCAATTTTGCACAATTAGAGGTAAACCCACCTAATATTTTGATGTCAAATGCTTCCATTTTAAATTTCATGAACATCAGAGCTCGTTTGAAAAATTAATTTAAACTTTCAATTTTTTTCAATCAGAGGAAAACCCACCTAATATTTTGATGCCAAATGCTTCTATTTTAAATTGGAAGCATTTGACATAAAAATATTAATTTAAAGTTTCAAATATTAATTTAAAGTTTTAGTTTTACACAATCAGACGAAAACCCACCTAATATTTTGATTTCAAATGTTTCTATTTTAAATTTGAAGCATTTGACATCAAAATATTAATTTAAAGATACAAATATTAATTTAAAGTTTCAATTTTACACAATTAGATGAAAACCCACCTAATATTTTAATGTCAAATGCTTCCATTTTAAATTGCACGAAGATTGAATCTCATTTGAAATATTAATTTAAATTTTCAATTTTTCTTAATCAGAGGAAAACCCACCTAATATTATGATTTCAAATGCTTCTATTTTAAATTTTACGGAGATCCAAGCTTGTTTGAAATATTAATTTCAAGTTTCAATTTTACACAATCAGTGGAAAACCCACCTATTATTTTGATGTCAAATGCTTCCAATTTAAATATCTCAAAGATCGGAGCTTGTTTGAAATATTAATTTAAATTTTCAATTTTCTCAATCAGAGGAAAACCCACCTAATATTTTGATTTCAAATGCTACCATTTTAAATTTCTTGATGATCGGAGGTCATTTGAAATATTAATTTAAACATTCAATTTTGCTCTGGGATGTAAAACGTGTCACAAAAAAGTTTCAATTTTGCACAATCAGAGGTAACCCCACCTAATATTTTGATGTCAAATGCTTCCATTTTAAATTTCACGAACATCAGAGCTCGTTTGAAATATTAATTTAAACTTTCAATTTTGCTCAATGAGAGGAAAACCCACCTGATATTTTGATGTCAATTAATTCTTTTTTAAATTGGAAGCATTTGACATCAAAATATTAATTTAGAGTTACAAATATTAATTTAAATTTTCAGTTTTACACAATGAAAGGAAAACCCACCTTATATTTTAATGTCAAATGCTTCCATTTTAAATTTCATGAAGATCGGATCTCGTTTGAAGTATTAATTTAAAGTTTCAATTTTGCTCAATCTGAGGAAAACCCACCCAATATTTTGATGTCAAATGCTTCTATTTTAAATTTCACAGAGATCCAAGCTTGTTTGAAATATTAATTTCAAAATTTAGTTTTACATAATCAGTGGAAAACCCTCCTAATATTTTGATGTCAAATGCTTCCAATTTAAATTTCACTAAGATCGAAGCTCTTTTGAAATATTAATTTCAAGTTTCAATTTTCTCATTCAGAGGAAAACCCACCTAATATTTTGTTGTCAAATGCTTCCATTTTGAATTTCATGAAGATTTGAGCTCGTTTGAAATATTAATTTAAAGTTTTAAATTTGCTCCCAGACGTAAAACGTGTCACAAAAAAGTTTCAATTTTGCACAATCAGAGATAAACCCACCTAATATTTTGATGTCAAATGCTTCTGTTTTAAATTTCATTAACATAGGAGCTCGTTTGAAATATTAATTTAAACTCTCAATTTTTCTCAATCAGAGGAAAACCTACCTGATATTTTGATGTCGAATGCTTCTATTTTAGATTGGAAGCATTTGACTTCAAAATATTAATTTAAAGTTTCAAATATTAATTTAAAGTTTCTGTTTAACATAATCAGAAGAAAACACACCTAATATTTTAATGTCAAATACTTCCATTTTAAATTTCACAAAGATTGGATCTCGTTAGAAATATTAATTTAAAGTTTCAATTTTGCTCAATCAAAGGAAAACCCACCTAATATTTTGATGTCAAATGCTTCTATTTTAAATTTCATGGAGATCTGAGCTCGTTTGAAATATTAATTTATAGTTTCAATTTTCTCATTCAGAGGAAAACCCACGTAATATTTTGATGTCAAATGATTCCATTTTAAATTTCATGAAGATCAGAGAAAATTTGAAATATTAATTTAAACATTCAATTTTTCTCCCGGATGTACAACATGTCACAAAAAAGTTTTAATTTTCCATAATCAGAAGTAAACCCACCTAATATTTTGATGTCAAATGCTTCTATTTTAAATTGGAAGCATTTGACATCAAAATATTAATTTAAATTTACAAATATTAATTTAAAGTTTTAGTTTTACATAATCAGAGTAAAACCCACCTAATATTTTAATGCCAAATGCTTCCATTTTAAATTTCACAAAGGTCGGATCTCGTTTGAAACATTAATTTAAAGTTTCAATTTTGCTCAATCAGAGGAAAACCCACCTTATATTTTGATGTCAAATGCTTCTTTTTTAATTTCATGAAGATCCAAGTTCGTTTGAAATGTTAATTTCAAGTTTCAATTTTACACAATCAATGGAAAAATCACCTAATATTTTGATGTCAAATGCTTCCAATTTAAATTTCACGAAGATCAGAGCTTGTTTGAAATATTAATTTAAAGTTTCAGTTTTCTCAATCAGAGGAAAACCCACCTAATATTTTGATATCAAATGCTTCTATTTTAAATTACACGTAGATTGGAGCTCATTTCAAATATTAATTTAAACATTCAATTTTTCTCCCAGACGTAAAATGTGTCACAAAAAAGTTTCAATTTTGCACAATCAGAGGTAAACCCACCTAATATTTTGATGTCAAATGCTTCCATTTTAAATTACTTGAAGACCGAAGCTCATTTGAAATATTAATTAAAACATTTAATTTCACTCCCAGACGTAAAACATGTCACAAAAAAGTTTCAATTTTGCACAATCAAAGGTAAACCCACCTAATTATGAAGCAGCAGCAGCAGCGCGCGAGCGAGCGCAAGAAGAAGGTTAATGGAGAATCACTATAGTATGGAGATAAGGGTCATGCATGATGGTAGGATGGGAGTCAACCCTCCTCTTTAGCATACATGTTTTCCAGTACCCCTATAGTTCAACCTGCCAATAATGCGAACTGGACAAAACAGGGCTTCCAGAAGCATTCGTTTCTGATAAAATTTAATTCTAAGACTGTAGGGGCTCGAGGCAAAGAGGTGGATGATCTGTTCAAAATTTTTTTTGGCAGGGTGGTAGTTCAACTTTCCAAACCATTCTTTGTCAATCCACGGTTCCATGTAAAGCCAGCCTCAGCTGGTCACACAAAGGGTTTCTACTAATCACATCCCCAGGAGGCACAGGCTTTGCCAAAACACAAGGCCTTTTCCAACTTTGAGGTAGTTGAAACATCGGTAGCAGGGGCTCATAATTCAAATCTAAATTTTGTGTGGGAAATGCAATTTTTCCTGAGACTAGAGGGATTCAAACCCAAGATGAAGGAAAATAAACCTGTGGAGCACCACTGCTTTGATATCTTCTATGGGACACCCCCTGGATCCCCTGTGGGTATCTTGGTGTAGAATAATGACCCTCCAGTGGTCAAACATCAGGGAAATCATTACCACTTTAGGTCAAATTTAGGACCTCCCCTCAATCCAAATCCAACTGAAGAAGACCAAACTCGTCTGGAGAAAGATTCAACAACCAAATATTACCCATGGAGAACCGCAGACTACAAAGCCACATAAGGCCAAGGACAAAGAGTGTCAAGTCTTCATTTGAGATGATCTGATGAATAATCATGTCCACAGTCTTAGGCAATGTGCTTTGATCGGTAATTTTTTGAGCCCTGCATTGTTAACCAATGATATTTTTCTTTGGGCTTGACAAAATTGGTTGGGCTTAAGGGAGATTTTCATTCTGGACTCTGCTTCAGGGTTTTTTATTGTTATTTTTTATTCTAAAGAGGACAGAGATAGAGTTCAAAAGGATAAGGCTGGTTTTGCAAGGGATCAAGCCTTTTTTCTATGGTTTGGTCCCCTTATTTTGATCCTTCTATTGAATTATGTCAATACTTTCCTATATGGATAGCCCTTCCTGCTTTACCTCTGGAGTACAGGGATCCAGAACTAGTGGAAATTATAGCTAATCAAATAGGTATTTTTATAAAGCACGATTTGATTCCATTTGAGTTTCCCCACATGGAGGGAAGAGTTTGTCTCCTACTATCTAGGGCTAAGGAACCTCCAAAAGAAATCCTTCTTAAATCTAAGTGGGGAACTTGGCGATAATAAATTTGGGTTCAAGAGGAAAACTTTATTGATAATTGCCAGCAAAAGTTAGGTCATTTAATTACCCAATGTGAATCTCAACAGTATCCTTCAGCCAAATATGTGAAAGTGTGTAGTGATCACAATACAGATCCAACAAAATGTTCTTTTTGATATGCCAATACTTCTTCAGTACAGGAGGAGTGTCCTATGGGAGCAAATTTTATCTCGGTCTATGATGATCATGAATCGGTTAGAGATTTTTTGCAGGCATTCTTCACCTCCATGTCTACTTCATTAGTAGAGTCAAGGACATGCCTCAATTATAAATAGGTCCTTTTGACTTCCTCAACTCACGAGAACTTAAAGTGTTAGGAATTACCTTTGGAGACATATATACAGACACCTTCTCATGAGCTGTCAAAATTTCAAAATTGGGAAGACATGTTGTGGGAATTACAAAAGAAGGAAAAATATTCAAAACCTACAAAAGTGAAAATTTTATTTATGGAAAAACATATTTCTATCTCAGTGGTAGGACAATACTTTGACGAAGTTGTTTTTGAAGATAGTGATATGGGTCATGATCGGAGCATTTGGCCAAAAGATATTAAGTCTACCTTCAGAAACGAGCTTCTAACTATCAATAGTCAGGTAAAATAGGATAGTCATGGGCTCATTACTAAGTATTTTATCCATGAAATGAATACTTATACACATCCACTTACTATCCCAATGCAGATTTAGGAAATGGACTTAAGCATAGCCCCAGATTCAGTTCTTCAAGATAACTTGACTCTTTCAGCAGAATCTATTAGTACATATTCAGTTGGTTGGATATGTCCTTCAAAACATGAGGTTGAGGCCCTAGGGGATGTTTTTATTGTGCAAAGAACTAGCCAACATTTCATGCCTCAGCCACAGCCACCCCCAGGTGAGTTGTCAAGGGTCTTAGCAGTACATCTTGATTCTACAGACTCCTTTCCTAAGGCAAGAAAATTGGCTAAGTTGAATGCTCAGATGGATATGCATAATAGTGAATAGGAAAATACACAACCCACTATGGTTATAGAATTTTATCTTTCTACAAAGTTATCCATATTCCATACTCCATTGACTGATAATGTAATGGTTAAAACCCCCAAGAAAAGAGGTAGAAAATCAAAGAGTGTTAAAATTCAGGAGGAAATTGCTGCAGGAATGCAATCAACAAATGATGAAAAATTTGCATTAGTCCAAAGAGTTTTGAGGATATCTAAATGTTCTCCTTGATTCCAATGAGGATCCTCACCTAGAATGTCAGAGGTATTAATGCCTCTGACAAGAAGCAAAGAGTTAAACAACAAGTGGACTCTTTGCATGTTGATATAGTGCTCTTGCAGGAGACAAAACTTGTAGTTGACTCATTTCACAAGATAGTTGATAAATGGAATTTATGGGAGTCTATACACTCCCCAGGTATTTGCGCATCTAATGGTATTATAGTACTTTGGAATCCTAAGATAGTTTTCAGGGTCCTCATTCAACAACACTCAAATTGGAAATTGCTCAGGTTTAAGCATTTCCATCTCTCTTTCATGATACTTAATGTATATGGCTCTACCTTGACTGCAAACAAGAAAAAATTGTGGATAGAATTATCTCAGGTAATGCAAGATCATGAAGATTCCTATTTTATTCTTGGTGGGGACTTTAATGCAATTTTCAATCACGAAGAGAAACAAGGAGGTATTTCCTCACCGCTTAGGGTCATGGAAGATTTTCAGAATTTTATTCTAGATAATAACTTGATTGATATTGCACCAGAGAATGGTAAGTCTACTTGGCCAAATAGAAGATTGGGACTCCTTCAGATAACAAAGAGATTAGATAGATTTTTTCTAACACATTGTTGGAAGCTGTTTCATCTCTTTTCTTCTATAGAAGTATTGCCATTTATAGGGTCTGACCACTATCCAGTGCTTCTTAACATTTCTGTGGATTCCTCAGTTCCAGAATCTAAGTCCTCTTTTAAGTTTTAGAATATGTGGTTTAGGCATCCACATTTCCTTCCACTTCTTAATCAATGGTGGACTAGTGCACCTTTTGAAGAGGGATCTAAAATGTTCTAATTTTTCAAAAAAATAAGCTACCTAAAGAGGCAAATTAAAAGTTGGAACAAACATGTTTTTAAAAACATCTTTACTCAAAAATAAATAGTGTCATGTGATCTGCAACAGATCCATTCTCATATCATTCAACATGGCTTGGATCCAGATACTTTTCTCAAACAAAAATTTTTGCAGGCTGAGTGGGAGAAACTTTATGGGACAGAGGAGGAGTTCTAGAGACAAAAGTCAAGAGAAACCTGGCTTAAGGATGGTGACAAGAATACAAATTTCTTCCACATGTCTGTTAAGCAAAGATGGGTTGCCAATGCTATTTTTCAGATTACATATTCAAAATCAGGTACAGTTTTGAGGGAGGAAAAAGCCATTCAAGATGAGGGAGTAAAATTTTTCAAAAACCTTTTATCTCCACCCCAAGATCACCTGTCATTTCCTAATTTAGAAGAGAAATTTCTTTCAGTTATTCCACAATTAGTTACTCCCCTAGATAATGCAGGATTATTGAATCCATTCACGCTTCCAGAGATTAGAGAGGTTGTCTTTTCCTTGCCTTTGGATAAGTCTCAAGGTCCAGATGGATATACTGTAGATTTCTTTAAGAAATGCAAAAATAATTACTTTTGATCTTCTCTCTGCCATGGAAGAATCTAGGAAGCATGGGTATATGCTGAAAAACTTCAATTCCAATAATATTGTCTTGATCCTGAAGTTGGCTTCTCCAAAAACCTTTGCTGAATTCAGACCCATCTCTTTATGCAACACAGTATACAAGATTTTTACAAAAGCAATATACTTACATTTGCAAAACCTTTTTCCTAGGATCATTTCTTCAGAGCAGGGAAGTTTTGTGCAGAGAAAGAGACAATAGAAAGTGCTTTAGTGGCTCATGAAGTACTCCATTCTATCAGTATGCAACAGATTCCATCATTTGTAGTTAAACTATATATGATGAAAGCATATGATAAAGTAAACTAGAATTTTCTCAATAAAGTGCTTCTAAAATTTGGTTTTGCCCCAAAATGGTGTAAATGGGTCAAGGCTTGCTTTGCTGGAGCTTCTTTTTCAATTATCATTAATGGGGTTCCTTTGGGCTTCTTCTCATCCTCTCAAGGTGTAAGACAAGGGGATCCATTATCTCCTTTGTTTATTATTATGGTTGAGGCCTTTAGCAGGATGATTACCTGGAGTCATGCACAAAATCAGTGGAAGGGTGTTCAGATTCCTAGAACTTCTATTTCTATAACACATTCTCTGTTTGCTGATGATACTTTGTTGTTTGGGCATGCTACTATACAAGAAGCTAGAACTATTAAGAAAGTGTTAGACCTCTACACGTCAGTGTCTGATCAAAGGGTTAGTGCTCATAAATCAAAAGTTTATATTTTCTTTACTAATGCCTTGCTATCTTCTAAGATTGTTAAAACTTTGGGTTTTCAACAAGATCTTCTTCCTTCAGTTTATATAGGAATTCCCTTCTTTGTTGGGAATAACAAGTCGACTTATTGGAAGTCGATAGTGGACAGAATTAAGGGAAGAGTGTTAGTGTGGAAGTTCAGATGGCTTTCCTTATCAGGGAGAATTTTTCTTATTAGAGCTATCCTATCTACAATTCCTAATTATTTTATCTCTGTGCTTCAGGCTCCTTTAGTAGTTCTTAAACAAATAAAATACATTGTGAGTAATTTTCTATGGAGCAGCAACATGACTGGGCAAAGGAAAATTCCCCTTATATCTCTAGATGAAATGGTGTTAGACAAACAAAGGAGTGGTGTTGGCCTTCATGATCTTGCAATTTGCAACAAAGCGTGTGGAGGTAAGTTGGTTTGGAACATGATTAAAAATCCAAGTAGTACTTGGTGTAGGATTATGCAAATGAAGTATTTGGATACCATGAATCCTATCCACATTATATCTGCATCTATTCTCCTGCAAGGCTCTGAGGTGTGGAACTTTATGGCTACCTCGAGAGAAATTATTGATCAATTTGTATCTTGGGAGAATAATAATGGTCAAAGGGCCTAGTTTTGGGAAGACTCTTGGAATGGCTTCCCCCCACTTGTTAGGATCCCAGAGTTTTCCGATGCAATTCAAATTTTCAAAACCACCTGGGGGGAAAAGTTTTTTCAATATGTCGATCATGTGGAGCCTCATTCTTAGCTAGTAATATGGAAAGATCCTAGCCTACTCCCTATCCCTGAATCCACTGCTAAACTTTTTAAGGAAATTTTGAAAGGCAGACAAGTTTTCTTCCAAGATCAGAAGGACAATGTGTTTTGGGCCCCGGCACATGATGGAATATATTCAGTCAAGGCTAGGTCAATAGCACTCAGCAGAGTGGAGGATATTAGGATGAAAAGGAGAACATTCTTGTTTTTCTAGAATGATTGTATATTTCCTAAAGCTGGTTGTTTCTCATGGCTTTCTCTTAGAAAGAGACCATTGACTAGTGATAGGTTGGAAAAATTTAAGATTGCCAAAAGATTTAAGTGCTTGCTTTGTCAGCAGTGTATTGAGGATGCAGATCATTTGTTCCTTCAATGTGATTTTGCACAGCTCTGTTGGAAGTTTGTTTTGAGAAAGTTGAACTTTTTTATGCCGCTTCCTAACTCGTTGTGGGACCTCTTCAAGTCTTGGCCAACTTTGTATTCAAATTCCCTCCTGGCCTCTATATGGAAATGCTCGCCATCTATTATTTTTTGGGCAATTTTGTGGGAAATAAATAAGCACATTTTTAAATAGTCCTCCTCTTCAGTGGATCTTGTTGCTGTAAACATTGAAAATTCAATCTCAGAATTGGTTTTAGTTAATATTAAGAATAACTCTTCGCCCATCTTCGTTTCCAGTTGGGATGATTCTATGCTTAAGGAGTTGAAATTTTTTACTCTCCCAACCTTCCTGCATCTCAATGGTAATGTGTGAGGTATGGATAGGACTAAGATCAAATGGTTCCCCCCTGAGCATGGAGTTATAAAAATCAATTTTGACGGGGCTTCGAGAGGAAACCTGGGTAAATCAGGGATTGGTATTTATTTAAGAAATCACTTTGGGACCCCAATTGCTTTGAAATCCTCAGCTATTCCACTAGACACAAATAATATTGCTAAAGCCATAGCTTTATTGCATGGGTTAGTATTGGCCAACTCCTTGAACATCTCCTGAGTCCATGTTGAGGGTGACTCATTGGTAATTATTCAAGCATGCATTAAGAGGACAGCTATTAATCGTAAGTTGAAGTATATTTTTGTCCAAATATGGACACTCTTGGATTCTTTTAACATCCCTACGATATCTCATACATATCATGAAGGTAATTGTGTTGCCGATTTCCTTTCAAATTTGGGGTGTGATTGTATTAATTTGGAAGCCCATTCTATAATAGATTATTTTAATTCAAATAAGGGGCTCATCAATCTTCTAAAAGCTGAGCAATGTTTAGGTAAGGAAAGGTGAAATAGCCAGAGGAGCCATCCTCGAGCCTCCAGATCACTAGGCATGATTAGAATGGATCCAATTGAATCTAGGCATGAGCTAAGAGTTACGCATGTATTGGTATCAGGTGGTGCAGGATTTATTGGGTCACATGTTGTTGCTTGACTTCTAAGAGTTTCATATAGAGTAAATATTGGGGATAACCTTTCATGGCAGAATCTAGGAGCCATCAAAATTTTCTAAAAGCAATTCCCTGGACTAGGAAGGCTGCAGATTTATGCTGACCTGGGTGTCACTGGAGCTATAAATAAGATATTTGTAGAAGATGTAGTTGATGTAGTGATGCATTTTGCTATTGCTGCATTATCTCTTTCTGATGGCAAAGGGGGCATTGTAAAGGCTGAAGTAGAGCTAGATCTTCTGTTTGTATTTGGATTTACTGGATGTTTGTAATTGGGTAGCGAAATAGGGTTTTCTTCCTAGTTCTTTCCCTATGGAGCCCTTGAACTAGGTTTTTATTTAATAAATATAAATATGGTAGCTCCATCTACATTATTTCAAAAAAAAAAAAGGGTAAACCCACCTAATATTTTCATGTCAAATACTTCCATTTTGAATTTCATGAACATTGAACATCGTTTGAAATATTAATTTAAACTTTCAATTTTTCTCAATCAGAGGAAAACCACCTAATATTTTGATGTCAAATGCTTCTATTTTTAATTGGAAGCATTTAACATCAAAACATTAATTTAAAGTTACAAATATTAATTTAAAGTTTCAGTTTTACACAATCAGAGAAAAACTTACCAAATATTTTAATGTCAAATGCATCCAATTTAAATTTCTCAAAGATTGGATCTCGTTTGAAATATTAATTTGAAGTTTCAATTTCTCTCAATCAGAGAAAAACCCAAAAAATATTTTTATGTCAAATGCTTCTATATTAAATTTCATGGAGATCCGAGCTTGTTTGAAATATTAATTTAAGGTTTCAATTTCACATAATCAGTGGAAAACCCACCTAATATTTTAATGTGAAATGCTTCCAATTTAATTTTCACGAAGATTGGAGCTTGTTTGAAATATTAATTTAAAGTTTCAATTTAGCTCAATCAGAGGAAAACCCACCTAATATTTTGATGTCAAATGCTTCCATTTTAAATTACACAAAGATCGTAGCTCATTTAAAATATTAATTTAAACATTCAATTTTGCTCCTGGATGTAAAACGTGTCACAAAAAAGTTTTAATTTTGCACAATCAGAGGTAAACCCACCTAATATTTTGATGTCAAATGCTTTCATTTTAAATTTCACAAACATTAGAGCTTGTTTGAAATATTAATTTAAACTTTCAATTTTTCTCAATCAGAGGAAAACCCACCTAATATTTTGATGTCAAATGCTTCTATTTTAGATTAGAAGCATTTGACATAAAAATATTAATTTAAACATACAAATATTAATTTAAATTTTTAGTTTTGCACAATCAGAGGAAAACCCACCTAATATTTTAATGTCAAATGCTTCCAATTTAAATTTCATGAAGATCATATCTCATTTGAAATATTAATTTAAAGTTTCAATTTTGCTCAATCAGAGGAAAAGACACCTAATATTTTGATGTCAAATGCTTCTATTTTAAATTTCATGTAGATCCAAGCTCATTTGAAATATCAATTTCAAGTTTCAATTTTACACAATCAGTGGAAAACCCACCTAATATTTGATGTCAAATGCTTCCAATTTAAATCTGATGAATATCAAAGCTAATTTGAAATAATAGTTTAAAGTTTAAATTTTCTCAATCAGAGGAAAACCCACATAATATTTTGATGTAAAATGCTTCAATTTTAAATTACACGAAGATCGGAGCTCATTTGAAATACTAATTAAAACATTCAATTTTGCTCCCGGACGTAAAATGTGTCACAAAAAAGTTTCAATTTTATACAATCAGAGGTAAACCCGCCTAATATTTTGATTTCAAATGCTTCCATTTTAAATTTCATGAACATCGAAGTTTGTTTGAAATATTAATTTAAAATTTCAATTTTGCTCAATCAAAGGAAAACACACCTAATAGTTTGATGTCAAATGCTTCTATTTTAAATTGGAAGAATTTAACAAAAAAATATTAATTTAAAGTACAAATATTAATTTAAAATTTCATTTTTACACAATTAGAGGAAAACCCACCTAATATTTTAATGTCAAATGCTTCCATTTTAAATATCATGAAGATCGGATCTCGTTTGAAATATTAATTTAAAGTTTCAATTTTCCTCAATTAGAGGAAAACCCACCTAATATTTTAGTGTCAAATGCTTCTATTTTAAATTTTACGGAGATCCAAACTCATTTGAAATATTAATTTCAAGTTTCAATTTTACATAATCAGCAGAAAACCCACCTAATATTTTTATGTCAAATGCTTCAAATTTAAATTTCACGAAGATCAGAGCTCATTTGAAATATTAATTTAAAGTTTCAATTTTCTCAATCAGAGGAAAACCCACCTAATATGTTGATGTCAAATGCTTCCATTTTAAATTTCATGAAGATCGGAGCTCATTAGAAATATTAATTTAAACATTCAATTTTGCTCCTGGACGTAAAATGTGTCACAAAAAAGTTTCAATTTTGTAGAATCAGAGGTAAACCCACCTAATATTTTGATGTCTAATGCTTCCATTTTAAATTTCATGAACATCAGAGCTCATTTGAAATATTAATTTAAACTTTTAGTTTTTCTCAATCAGAGGAAAACCCACCTAATATTTTGATGTCAAATGCTTCTATTTTAAGTTGGAAGTATTTGACATCAAAATATTAATTTAAAGTTTCAAATATTAATTTAAATTTTTAGTTTTACACAATCAAAGGAAAACCCACCTAATATTTTAATGTTAAATGCTTCCATTTTAAATTTCTTGATGGTCTGATCTCGTTTGAAATATTAATTTAAAGTTTCAATTTTCAATTTTAGTCAATCAGAGGAAAACACACCTAATATTTTGATGTCAATTCTATTTTAAATTTCAAGGAGATCTGAGCTCGTTTGAAATATTAATTTCAAGTTTCAATTTTACACAATTAGTGGAAAACCCACCTAATATTTTGATGTCAAATGCTGCCAATTTAAATTTCATGAAGATCGAAACTCGTTTGAAATATTAATTTAAAAATTCAATTTTTCTCAATCAGTGGAAAACCCACCTAATATTTTGATGTCAAATGGCATTTTAAATTACACAAAGATCGGAGGTCATTTGAAATATTAATTTAAACATTTAAGTTTTCTCCAGGACATAAACTGTGTCAGAAAAAAGTTTCAATTTTGCACTATCAGAGGTAAACCCAGCTAATATTTTGATGTCAAATGCTTCCATTTTAAATGTCACAAACATCAGAGCTCATTTGAAATATTAATTTAAAATTTCAATTTTGCTAAATCAGAGGAAAACCCAACTAATATTTTGATGTCAAATGCTTCTATTTAAATTGGAAGCATTTGACATCAAAATAATAATTTAAAGTTAAAAATATTAATTTAAAGTTTCAGTTTTACACAATCAGAGGAAAACCCACCTAATATTTTAATGTCAAATGCTTCCATTTTAAATTTCACAAAGATTGAATCTTGTTTGAAATATTAATTTAAAGTTTCAATTTTTCTCAATCAGAGGAAAACCCACCTAATATTTTGATGTTAAATGCTTCTATTTTAAATTTCATGGAGATCTGAGCTCATTTGAAATATTAATTTCAAGTTCAATTTTACACAATCAGTTGAAAACGCACCTAATATTTTGATGTCAAATGCTTCCAATTTAAATTTCACGAAGATCGGAGCTCATTTGAAATAATAATTTAAAGTTTCAATTTTCTCGATAAGAGGAAAACCCACTTAACATTTTTATGTCAAATGCTTCCATTTTATATTTCACGAAGTTCTGAGCACGTTTGAAATATTAATTTAAAGTTTCAATTTTACTCCCAAACGTAAAATGTGTCAAAAAAAGTTCAATTTTTTACAATTAGAGGTAAACCCACCTAATGTTTTGATGTCAAATGCTTCCATTTTAAATTTCATGAACATCAGAGCTTGTTTGAAATATTAATTTAAACTTTCAATTTTGCTGAATAAGAGGAAAACCCACCTAATGTTTTTTTGTCAAATGCTTCTATTTTAAATTGGAAACATTTGACAACAAAATATTAATTTAAAGTTTCAAATATTAATTTAAAGTTTTAGTTTTACACAATCAGAAGAAAACCTACCTAATATTTTAATGTAAAATTCTTCTACTTTAAATTTCATGAAGACCGTATGTCGTTTGAAATATTAATTTAAAGTTTCAAATTTGCTCAATTAGAGAAAAACCCAGCTAATATTTTGATGTCAAATGCTTCTATTTTAAATTTCATGGAGATCTGAGCTCGCTTGAAATATTAATTTCAAGTTTCAATTTTACACAATTAGTGGAAAACCCACCTAATATTTTGATGTCAAATGCTTCCATTTTAAATTTCACAAACATCAGAGCTCCTTTGAAATATTAATTTAAAATTTCAATTTTCTCAATCAGAGGAAAACACACCTAGTATTTTGATGTCAAATGCTTCTATTTTAAATTGGAAGCATTTGACATAAAAATATTAATTTAAATTTACAAATATTATTTAAAATTTCTAGTTTTACATAAGTAGAGGAAAACCCACGTAATATTTTAATATCAAATGCTTCCATTTTAAATTTCACGAAGATAGGATCTCGTTTGAAATTTTAATTTAAACTTTCAGTTTTGCTCAATCACAGGAAAACACACCTAATATTTTGATGTCAAATGCTTCTATTTTAAATTGGAAGCATTTGACATAAAAATCTTAATTTAAAGTTACAAATATAAATTTAAAGTTTCATTTTTACACAATCAAAGCTAAACCCACCTAATATTTTGATGTCAAATGCTTCCATTTTAAATTTCATGAACATCGGAGCTCATTTGAAATATTAATTTAGACTTTCAATTTTTTTCAACTAGAGGAATACCCAGCTAATATTTTGATGTCAAATGCTTCTATTTTAAATTGTAAGCATTTGACATCAAAATATTAATTTAAAATTTCAAATATTAATTTAAAGTTTTATTTTTACACAATCAGAGGAAAACCCACCTGATATTTTAATGTCAAATGCTTCTATTTTAAATTTCTTGAAGATCGGATCTCATTTGAAATATTAATTTAAAGTTTTAATTTTGCTCAATCAAAGGAAAACCCACCTAATATTTTGATGTCAAATGCTTCTAATTTAAATTTGACGAAGATTCGAGCTTGTTTGAAATATTAATTTCAAGTTTCAATTTTAGACAATCAGTGGAAAACCCACCTACTATTTTCATGTCAAATGCTTCCAATTTAAATTTCTCGAAGATCTGAGCTTGTTTGAAATATCAATTTAAACTTTCAATATTTCTCCATCAGAGGAAAACCCACCTAATATATTGATGTCAAATGCTTCTAGTTTAAATTAAACGAAGATCGGAGCTCATTTGAAATATTAATTTAAAGTTTCAATTTTCCTCAATCAGAGGAAAACCCACCTAATATTTTGATGTCAAATGCTTCTATTTTAAATTTCAAGGAGATTCAAACTCGTTTGAAATATTAATTTCAAGTTTCTATTTTACACAATCAGTGGAAAACCCACCTAATATATTGATGTAAAATTCTTCCAATTTAAATTTCATGAAGATCGGAGCTCATTTGAAATATTAATTTGAACATTCAATTTTGCTCCCGGATGGAAAACGGGTCACATAAAAGTTTCATTTTTGCACAATGAGAGTTAAATCCACCTAATATTTTGATGTCAAATGCTTCCATTTTAAATTTCATGAACATTGGAGCTCGTTTGAAATATTAATTTAAACTTTCAATTTTACTCAATCAGAGGAAAACCCACTTAATATTTTGATGTCAAATGCTTCTATTTTAAATTGGAAGCATTTGACATCAAAATATTAATTTACAGTTTCAAATATTAATTTAAAGTTTTACTTTTACACAATCAGAGGAAAACCCACCTAATATTTTAATGTCAAATGCTTCAATTTGAAATTTCATGAAGATCAGATCTCATTTAAAATATTAATTTGAAGTGTCAATTTTTCTCAATCAGAGGAAAACCCACCTAATATTTTGACATCAAATGCTTCTATTCTAAATTGGAAGCATTTGACATTAAAATATTACTTTAAAGTTTCAAATATTAATGTCAAATACTTCCATTTTAAATTTCATGATGATCGGATCTCGTTTGAAATATTAATTTAAAGTTTCAATTTTGCTCAATTAGAGGAAAACCTACCTAATATTTTGATGTCAAATTCTTCTATTTTAAATTTCACAGAGATCTGAGCTCGTTTGAAATATTAATTTCAATTTTATATTTTACACAATTAGTGGAAAACCCACCTAATATTTTGATGTTAAATGCTTCCAATTTAAATTTCACGAAGATCAGAGCTCATTTGAAATATTAATTAATAGTTTCAATTTGCTTAATCAGAGGAAAACCCACCTAATATTTTAATGTCAAATGCTTCCATTTTAAATTTCACAAAGATCGGAGCTCATTTGAAATATTAATTTAAACATTCAATTTTGAACACGGACCTAAAACGTGTCACAAAAAAAGTTTCAATTTTGCACAATCAGAGGTAAATCCACCTAATATTTTG
Organism: Thuja plicata; assembly: GCA_018584345.1. Taxonomy (NCBI): domain Eukaryota; kingdom Viridiplantae; phylum Streptophyta; class Pinopsida; order Cupressales; family Cupressaceae; genus Thuja; species Thuja plicata. The sequence goes on from MU228205.1 coordinate 588,649, forward strand.
ATGTCAAATGCTTGCATTTTAAATTTCATGAACATTGGAGCTCGTTTGAAATATTAATTTAAACTTTCAATTTTGCTTAATCAGAGGAAAACCCACCTAATATTTTGATGTCAAATGATTCTATTTTAAATTGGAAGCATTTGACATCAAAATATTAATTTAAAGTTTCAGTTTTACACAATCAGAGGAAAATCCACCTAAATTTTTTTTGTCAAATGCTTCCATTTTAAATTTCACGAAGATCGGATCTCGTTTGAAATATTAATTTAAAGTTTCATTTTAGCTCAATCAGAATAAAACCCACCTAATATTTTGATGTCAAATGCTTCTATTTTAAATTTCACGCAGATGCAAGCTTGTTTGAAATATTAATTTCAAGTTTCAATTTTACACAATCAGTGGAAACCCCACCTAATATTTTGATGTCAAATGCTTCCAATTTAAATTTCACGAAGATCAAAGCTTGTTTAAAATGTGAGTTTAAAGTGTTAATTTTCCCAGTTAGAGGAGAACCTAGCTAATATTTTGATGTCAAATTCTTCCATTTTAAATTTCACAAAGATCGGAGCTCATTTGAAATATTAATTTAAATATTCAATTTTTCTCCCAGATGTAAAACGTGTCACATAAAAGTTTCATTTTTGCACAATCAGACGTAAACCCACCCAATATTTTGATGTCAAATGCTTCCAATTTAAATTTCATGAAGATCGAAGATCATTTGAAATATTAATTTAAAATTTTAATTTTCTCAATTAAAGGAGAACCCACCTAATATTTTGATGTCAAATGCTTCCATTTTAAATTTCACGAAGATCGGATCTCATTTGAAATATTAATTTAAACATTTAATTTTACTCCCAAACGTAAAATGTGTCACAAAAAAGTTTCAATTTTGCAGAATTAGAGGTAAACCCACTTGATATTTTGATGTCAAATGCTTCCATTTTAAAATTCATGAATATCGGAGATCATTTGAAATATAAATTTAAACTTTCAATTTTGCTCAATCAGATGAAAACCCACCTAATATTTTGATGTCAAATGCTTCTATTTTAAATTGGAAGCATTTGACATCAAAATATTAATTTAAAGTTTCAAATATTAATTTAAAGTTTGAGTTTTACACAATCAGAGGAAAACCCACCTAATATTTTAATGTCAAATGCTTCCATTTTAAATTTCACGAAGACGGGATCTCGTTTGAAATATTAATTTAAATTTTTAATTTTTCTCAATCAGAGGAAAACCCAGCTAATATTTTTATATCAAATGCTTCTATTTCAAATTTCATGGAGATTCAAGCTCGTTTGAAATATTAATTTCAAGTTTTAATTTTACACAATCAGTGGAAAACCCACATAATAGTTTGATTTCAAATGTTTCTAATTTAAATTTCACGAAGATAAAAGCTCATTTGAAATATTAATTTAAAGTTTGAATTTTCTCAAACAGAGGAGAAACCACCTAATATTTTGATTTTAAATGCTTCCATTTTATATTTCACGAAGATTACATCTCATTTGAAATATTAATATAAACATTCAATTTTGTTCCCGGACATAAAACATGGCACAAAAAAGTTTCAATTTTGCACAATCAGAGGTAAACTCACCTAATATTTTGATGTCAAATGCTTCCATTTTAAGTTTCATGAACATCGAAGCTCGTTTGAAATATAAATTTAAACTTTCAATTTTGCTCAATTAGAGGAAAACCCGCCTAATATTTTGATGTCAAATGCTTCTATTTTGAATTGGAAGCATTTGACATCAAAATATTAATTTAAAGTTTCAAATATTAATTTACAGTTTGATTTTTACACAATCAGAGGAAAATCCACATAATATTTTAATGTCAAATACCTCCATTTTAAATTTCACAAAGATCGGATCTCATTTGAAATATTAATTTAAAGTTTTAATATTGCTCAATCAGAGGAAAACCCACCTAATATTTTGATGACAAATGCTTCTATTTTAAATTTTATGGAGATCCGAGCTCATTTGAAATATTAATTTAAAGTTTTAATACTGCTCAATCAGAGGAAAACCCACCTAATATTTTGATGCCAAATGCTTCTACTTTAAATTTCATGGAGATCCAAGCTTGTTTGAAATATTAATTTCAAGTTTCAATTTTACACAATCAGTGGAATACCCACGGAAAATTTTGATTTTAATTGCTTCCAATTTAAAGTCCTCGAAGATCGGAGCTCATTTGAAATATAAATTTAAAGTTTCAATTTTCTCAATTAGAGGAGAACACACCTAATCTTTTGATGTCAAATGCTTACATTTTAAATTTCACGAAGATCGGAGCTCATTTGAAATATTAATTTAAACATTCAATTTGTCTCCTATATGTAAAACATGTCAAAAAAAAGTTTCAATTTTGCACAATCAGAGGTAAACCCACCTGATATTTTGATGTGTAATGCTTCCATTTTTAAATTTCATGAACATCAGAGCTTGTTTGAAATATTAATTTAAACATTTAATTTTACTCAATCAGAGGAAAACCCACCTAATATTTTGATTTCAAATGCTTCTATTTTAAATTGGAATCATTTGACATCAAAATATTAATTTAAATTTTCAGTTTACACAATCAAAGGAAAACCCACCTAATATTTTAATGTCAAATGCTTCCATTTTAAATTTGATGAAGATCGGATCTCGTTTGAAAGATTAATTTAAAGTTTCAATTTTTCTCAATCAAAGGAAAACCCACCTAATATTTTGATGTCAAATGCTTCTATTTTAAATTTCACAGAGATCTGAGCTTGTTTGAAATATTAATTTAAAGTTTCAATTTTACATAATCAGTGGAAAACCCACCTGATATTTTGATGTCAAATGCTTCCAATTTAAATTTCATGAAGATCGGAGCTCATTTAAAATATTAATTTAAAGTTTCAATTTTCTTAAACATAGGAGAACCCACCTAATATTTTGATGTCAAATTCTTCCATTTTAAATTTAACAAAGATAGGAGCTCATTTGAAATATTAATTTAAACATTCAATTTTGCTCCTGGACGTAAAACATGTAACAAAAAAGTTTTAATTTTGCACAATTAGAGGTAAACCCACCTAATATTTTGATGTCAAATGCTTCCATTTTAAATTTCATGAACATCGGAGCTGATTTGAAATATTAATTTAATCTTTCAATTTTGCTCAATCAAAGAAAAACCCAGCTAATATTTTGATGTCAAATGCTTCTATTTCAAATTGGAAGCATTTGACATCAAAATATTAATTTAAAGTTTTAAATATTAGTTTAAAGTTTTAGTTTTACACAATCAGAGGAAAGCCCACCTAATATTTTATGTCAAATGCTTCCATTTTAAATTTCACAAAGATCGGATCTCATTTGAAATATTAATTTAAAGATTCAATTTTGCTCAATAAGAGATAAAAGCACCTAATATTTTGATGTCAAATGCTTCTATTTTAAATTTCATGAAGATACGATCTCATTTGAAATATTAATTTCAAATTTCAATTTTACATAATTAGTGGAAAACCCACCTAATATTTTGATGTCAAATGCTTCCATTTTAAATTTCACGAAGATCAGAGCTCATTTTAAATATTAATTTAAAGTTTCAATTTTCTCAATCAGAGGAAAACCCACCTAATATCTTGATGTTAGATGCTTCCGTTTTAAATTTCATGAAGATCGGAGCTTATTTGAAATATTATTTTAAACATTCAATTTTGCTATCAGACGTAAAATGTGTCACAAAATAGTTTCAATTTTGCACAATCAGAGGTAAACCCACCTAATATTTTGATGTCAAATGCTTTCATTTTAAATTTCATGAACATCAGAGTTCATTTGAAATATTAATTAAAACTTTCAATTTTGTTCAATCAGAGGAAAACCCACCTAATATTTTAATCTCAAATGCTTCTATTGTAAATTGGAAAAATTTGACATCAAAATATTAATCCAAAGTTTCAAATATTAATTTAAAGTTTTAGTTTTACACAATCAGAGGAAAACCCACCTAATATTTTAATGTTAAATTCTTGCATTTTAAATTTCACGAAGATCAAATCTCATTTGAAATATTAATTTAAAGTTTCAATTTTTCTTAATCAGAGGAAAACCCACAATATTTTGATGTCAAATGCTTCTATTTTAAATTTCACAAAGATTCAAGCTCGTTTGAAATATTAATTTCAAGTTTCAATTTTACATAATTAATGGAAAAGCCACCTAATATTTTGATGTCCAATGCTTCCAATTTAAATTTCACGAAGATCAGAGCTCGTTTTAAATATTAATTTAAACTTTCAATTTTTCTCAATCCAAGGAAAACCCACCTAATATTTTTATATGAAATGCTTCTATTTCAAATTTGAAGCATTTGACATCAAAATATTAATTTAAAGATTCAGTTTTACACAATCAGAGCAAAACCCACCTAATATTTTAGTGTCAAATGCTTCCATTTTAAATTTCTCGAAGGTCAGATCTCATTTGAAATATTAATTTAAAGTTTCAATTTTGCTCAATCAGAGGAAAACCCACCTAATATTTTGATGGCAAATGCTTCTATTTTAAATTTCACAAAGATCCGAGCTCGTTTAAAATATTAAATTCAAATTTCAATTTTACACAATCAGTGGAAAACCCACCTAATATTTTGATGTCAAATGCTTCCATTTTAAATTTCATGAAGGTCAGATTTCATTTGAAATATTAATTTAAAAATTAAATTTTTCTCAATCAGAGGAAAACCCACCTAATATTTTAATGTTAAATGCTTCCATTTTAAATTACACAAAGATCAAAGCTCATTTGAAATATTAATTTAAACATTCAATTTTTCTCCCAAAGGTAAACTGTGTCAGAGAAAAGTTTCAATTTTGCACAATCAGAGGTTAACCCACCTAATATTTTGATGTCAAATACTTCCATTTTAAATTTCATGAACATCAAAGCTCCTTTGAAATATTAATTTAAACTTTCAATTTTGCTCAATTAGAGGAAAACTCACCTAATATTTTGATGTCAAATGCTTCTATTTAAATTAGATGCATTTGACATCAAAATATTAATTTAAAGTTACAAATATTAATTGAAAGTTTTATTTTTACACAATCAGAGGAAAACCCACCTAATATTTTAATGTCAAATACTTCAATTTTAAATTTCACGAAGATCGGATCTTGTTTGAAATATTAATTTAAAGTTTCAATTTTTCTCAATCAGAGGAAAACCCACCTACTATTTTGATGTAAAATGCTTCTATTTTAAATTTCACGGAGATCGGATGTAGAGCCTCCCTCATTTTCATTTTATGATTGACATTTAGAGGGGTGTGGATTGAGTTTATTATGGCAATTAGGACGTTGTAGTACTCTTATGAGATTTTACCCCAAGGTGAACTATGTCTTCTTGAATAGGTTAACTTCCTTAGACTTGTGATGCGTTGTGAAATCCTACTAAGATATGACTATTTGAGATGTGTTTGTGATGGTTTAATCTTGTGAAAGGAAAATATGTGAATGCAGTATGATACATTATGGACTTATACTTTATTATATCAGATTGGATTTGATCATTTAGACTCTAGATGCATAGTATCTTATGATGCTCATGATGATTAGTTTTATATACAATTATGGTTTTTCATTTATGGTTATTTGGATTTAATGAATATGTAGTGTATTATATATGCTTAGGTGATTTATTAGGAAATTGTGATTTGATTCAATTATGATGTAATGTGATTTATATTGTGAAATGGAAGTTAAATGCTTAAATGATGTTATAAATGCATATGATCTTAGGAGTTAAATTGATTATGTATATGTTTCATAAAGGTTTTGAATAATGTATTTTTCATCTTAATCTATATTATATTATCTTGGACTACTGATATTTAGATTGTGTGTAGGGAATAAGACTATGGCATTAAAATCGGGGAGCCAAACCTAGGTCTATGTGAAATTCAGTGAAAAGCAAAGGTTGAGTCTAATAAGAGACAAGACCTCATTGTATCATGTTTAATTTTGTAAACGTAAATATGTGCTTGATTATATTTATTTCAAAATTGTAAATTGTATATTTAATGTCATGTGAAATGTGCCCAAGTGGATATGCCATGTGTCTAGTGATGTATAAATTTGTGTGTGTGTCACTTAACACTTGTGTTATGTACATATGGCAATGACATGTCCACTTGAAGATTGGGTTCTCACCTACCCATGTTAGTACCATAGTGAATCCACATGTAAATCCCTTGGTTTGGGAGCTTGAAGTTTGGTCTTATCACTTGATTTTCGTGGGTAACCTTTTAAGGCAAGTTTAGGAGGCTAGAAAGGTACCTAGGAGTGTGTTTAGGACATTTTTAGGAAGCTCATATGTTATACCTATGGGTTGGGGTATTTTTTAACCTTACGACCACCTATAATGGTGTCTTGAGCCCTTGCAAAAGTTGGTTGTCCAAGATGGACGAAAAGAAACTTTTGAAAAGGCTTTGTCTTGGTTAGGAAACCCTTCCTTTTGGGTTCTTAGACTTTGATCACTTTTTGGTTTCCCTTTTTAGAACCTATTTTTGGAAAAATTGTAAGGAGCTTAGGGAAGAGAAACCAATGAGAAGCCTTCCCTTTCCCCAAGAGTTTGTAGTGGCCTTTTTAGTGGAGACTCTCCATGTTGGAGAGTTTGAAAACCCTCTCTCTATCTTAGAGACATTGCTATTTTTGGAGAAGCTTGGAGAAGGAGACTTAGGAAAGAGTGAGCTCTTCATGAAATTTCTTCCTTAAGCTTAGATCTAGGTTGGTGATACTAACACTTTGTGTTTGTTGCATTCACTTTTTTTTTCATATTGGTAGTAGCATTATGTTGGTTTGCAAATTACTTATTGTAAGAAATCATTTCATGTTAGTATATGTGTTGTGATGAAGACTTTGAGTTTGGTTTTATTTCTTGTATTACAATTTTTCTTTGTGTTGATATTGAATGTTTTTTTTGAATGGGAGTCTCGAGGTCCACTCACCCTTGCGAGGGAAGAGTAGCCTTGGGGGTGAAGGTATAGTGACAGCCCGTAGGTGTAGAGTCTCTCCTCAAGGAGGAGTGGGAGAAAAAATGGAGTATGGTCTCCATGGAGTAAATCCACTTTTTTATTTTGGGGGTCATAAGGGAGTTGTCTATGGCTTGAAGCCTTGGGGTGCATAAGGGAGTTGTTGTGCACTTGGAAGGAGATGAGAAGATGGTGTTTTTGATGCCTTGTGAAGTTTTTTTTATTTCTTTCTTTGGATGGCTTTCTCCCCTTGGGTACTTGGCCCACTTCACACCATTGTTGGGTCAAAATGTGACCCATGGTAACAGTCATGGTTGGGAGATTTTGTGTTTTGTTTTTCTTTATCCTTCATTGTTTGCATGTGTGTATCCTACCTTGGTTTGGTTCCCCAAGCTCAGGGGTGGCCTCTTAGAGGCCTAGGATGGGAGGTGAGCATCCCATGGTCTTCTTGGTTTTCCTTCTTTTTGCAGATTTTGGATAGCATTTGGGCTCATGAAATGTGAAGAGAAAAGTTTGAAGATAGGGGATTTACATAATCTTAATTTTTGTAAATGTAATATTCTATGAGGAAAATGCCCAAGAAATCTCAATCATCTTGTGAGAGAAAGAGCATTGTTGTATATTTGAAAGAAAAGACATTGTAATCCTTAGCAATGAATTTTCAAATATTTGAAGAAAAATGTAGTGCTATATGCTCAAATGATTTGATTTAAATTGTTGTTTATTGAAATATATGTTTGGAAAATAAAGAGATCTTCCCCAATTTTAGTTCTATAGAAAATATGGCTTAGTTTGATAAGAAATGAAAGTAAAATAAATCTAGTAGCTTCCTTCCTTGGGTTTTAAAAGAAAAATTTATATGCATATGTTCATAAAGTGAAATTTTCCCTTATATGCACATTATTATGCAGTCCCTAAAACCAATTTAATTCTTTTTATAAGAGGGACTCACAAGATAAGAGAATTTGTATGTTTCCCTTTGTTTTTATGATTATAAGAATATATCTCTTAATAAAGAAAAATGTATGCTTATGCAATCTGTCATTTGTATATTCTTCTCTTAAGTTCCAGATTAATGTACCCTCTCTACACCAATACCATTGATGTTTAATATATATTTACATATTTTTATATATGTGAATACTTATGTTCTGATATATTTTTCCCTGTTCAGTTTATGTATTAGTTTTCTGATTCTACAAAGCTAAGTATAAATAACATAATATATATATATATATATATGTATGTATGTGTATATATATATATATATATATATATATATATATATATATATATATATATATATATAT